>JASKGM010005835.1:0-11786 GCA_034509205.1 Ceratonia siliqua
ATTAAACCATGGTGGTTTTCAATAAACCATTTTGTCTTTTCATGGAACTATTGTGTTTTTTCATTGAACAAACACAATTTTTAGAAACATCATTCCATTTAACCATTATGTCTTTTCATTTAATAGACAAAACTTTTCATGGTGTCTTTTCATTGAAAAGACACTATTTTTTTCGACACATTTTTTCATTTAATAAACACAATTTTTTGATGAAACATTATGACTATTTATTCAGTTAGTTTGAAAACTAACTACCATTGTCCAACAATTTGTCCTCGGTGAAATTCATTAGATACTAATTAAAATTATTGTTACTTCCATTCTTGTGCTTCACGTAAAATTAAATTGATCCCGTTTCTGTATAGCTATATGCACTTTGGTAAAGCATCCATGGGGTTCTTTTATTCTTCGTGTGTCTTATGTGAGCCAACAGCTTTCTTCCAATTAGTTAATTGTAAATATTGCATTCCTTGCTTCTTATAATATTAATTGCATCTGCTGTTATATGCCTTTTCTTGAGTGATTTCTATAAGCTGTTGGACGCCTTATTGTCAGTTACGCCAGGTTGCATTTGATTTTGATATACTGTAATTATGTGTTGCCTTCCATATAATTTGCTGCAAGAAAGCTTTGGACTGAAATATGGGAGAAAATATATATTTGAATTGAAGTAGGGTCTATCATCTTTCTTGTGCTTGTGCTTGAGTTCTCAACCGTATGCACGTTCTGTCATTCTCTTAATGTGCGTTTTATTTATGGTGGAACAGAAATGTGTGTGTGTATTAATTTTCGTTGAAACAAATATAATCTTTTGTAGGTTTCAGCCAAGAAGAAGCGCAAGGTGATTTGGCAATTACAAAGCCATTTTCCAACCCCAATTTCCCCCTCTTGTTTTGTTGCTTTATATGGTTGATGGTTCCCATTGAATTGTAGATCTTTCACAATTTTTTATGTCCAAACTCTAAATTGATCACAGTTATTTATGGACTACTGGAATTGTGAATGATGAGTATCTGAAAGCCTTAACTGCTCCTTTTAGCAACTTCCCACGATTGAGAGCAATTGAGCCAGCAACACTTAGCATTCCCTCTTTGGTTACACCATTCAGGATAAGGATCCGGTCGACCATCATTTTCTTTAATCTTGGCCGTCCAAATGATAACATGTGACATATCTTAAATTTAAAAAAAACAATTTATTTTTTCATTTTCTTATTTTTTTCCCTCCTGTCTCTCTTGAAAACTTCATTTCTCCTTTCCTCATTCCCTCCTCTTTCTCTCTTGCTGCCACCACTACTGAGCTTGAAGCACGCCATCATTGTCTTCAGCCGCTGCCTGCGAAGGTTGCTCCCCGTGGTGTCGCGAAGACGAGATCTGATTTCTGCAACTACCATCGAAAAATTGGGGGTTGCCAAGACCCAACACATTGAGTTAAATGATGCACAGACGCTTTGGGCAGATAGTGTCAAGAAGAAGAAGAAGCAAAAAATGAACTAGTACAAGTAGAATGTTTTAATTGGAAGGTTGTTTCGCTTGTCTGCATATTGTGTTCTAATTGAAGGTTGTTTCACTAATTTTTGTTGATTTTTTCTTCAATGTTTTACTCTTAGTTGTGATGCACTATACCTTCTCGATGAGATCGGCATATTAGTTGTGCATTCACTATTTTGGTGTTGGTCCATTCTGTTATTATGCATATTGTGTTAATTGGAAGATTGTTTTACTAATTCTTCTAGTATGCATATTGGACCATTGGTGACAACAACATGGAGTCCCTTTGTTGGTCTTCCCTGAGCATGGTAGTCTTCAACAAATTTTACACAATGCATTTTTTTCCTTTACTCAATTGCTTGAAAGAACTACTATATATTTGAAAAAACCATTTGTCCTTGTGTTTTATACAGCCACTTACATTTGGCATTATGAAATTCTTAGTCAACATTTATTGTCCTGTTATTTCTGTCCTTATTTCAACCTTTTTCATTGTTTTAAGTAACAATTATGATATGGTGTTTAAGATTTATTTTTTCATATGATAGTATTGTTTCTACTATTTCTTTCATTGTGTCTAGTGGATTATATTTTTCAACTATGGTGCTTAGCTATAGCATGTGTCACTGAACTTCTACTCCTTACCAGCATAGTGTTTTTCATTTTTGTAGCTTATTTTGGTAAATTGTACATCACTGTCATTAAAATATTGATTAAAGTTTGAATTTGCAATAATAAGGAAGTTTATGTATGTTCTTTTCCCTTTTACTTCTTACCATCTTAGTGCTTTTTAGTTTAATTGTTCATTGGTTTACTTCAATGTTCCTTTATTTGATGATGATTGCTTACTTAAAAAGAGTGATCCATTGAGGTGGACCTATCAGATTGAGCTTGTAGGACGATTGGTATGCTATCTTATTTAATAGGTTAATAAGACTTATTTTTCCAAAATACTCAGTGTCCTGTGTACTAGGTTTCATTCCTTTAGGGTATTTAATTCAATTGCCCTTTTCACTAAAATTCTTTATGTTTTCAATATTACACCAGGAACAAGGAAATCTTGGGAAGTGTGAATAGGTTCTCTCTGTTTGAATAATCTTGAATCAATGGACCCATGCAATTTCTACATGTTGATGCTAACAAAATCCTTATTCGATTATATTTGTTTTTTGATGCACAAAAAGCTGCTCAATCAAGCATGTAAGAGGAGGAATTCCATCATGGGCTTGCAGGGACTCAAGGGGCTGCTATGATCTATTAAGCTTGCCAAGTGGGCCAATCACAAGACTTAGAGCCAAGAGATTTAAAGATACTTGAAATGGGCTGATTCAACAAGTTGGTGAGATGGCAAATACATGGAGGCCCGGCATAAGCCCAACTCAAATTCAAGGGAACCTAGTCACTATGATTAAAGTTCTAGAAGATTTCAATTGAGGGCTACACATTTATTAGTTGTTTTATTTTAAGAGGACTTATGAATTAGTTGTTTTATTTTAATAGGAATTTTATTTTAAGAGGAGTTAATGTCAAAATAACACTAGTTTACCTTATGTTAGGATTGGAACTCAACTCCTATAAATAGGATTGAGCCTTGAACGCTTTTAACAATCATATTGAGAATAATAATATTTGAGGCTATTGTTTCCTTCTTCACTCTTGAACTTATCAAGTTAATTTTTGTGGCATTCAAACAATCAGACTTATCTCCTTAATTCTTGAGTAGTTCTTGGGATTCTTGGTGTGGCGTCTTCGAACATCAGAGTTCTTGGATCTTATCTTGTTAGATAACGGTCAAGGCTCAACATTCTTGAAGAGCTTGGGATTTGAAATTCACGTTGGTGTTGGGTTTCGTCACGTTGTTGGCGATGTTCATATCATTTTTCATGGAGCTGATGAAGGTTCCAATTGTAGAATCTAAGTTCATGTATTTGCTTTCAAAATCACCTTTTCTAGCCAGGTATTTAGCTTATGATTAGCTATGTATGATTTTTCTTTTACTATTATTAATAACCTTTCATACTTAAAGACTTCTTCATCTTTCTTCTTCAGGTGAGTGATTTGAGATTAAATTTGAATACTATCAATGGTGCTATAAGAAAGGTATTGTTATGTTGTTTTGCTTCTAATTTCTATTTCATATTGCAGGATCTATAGTAGGATTCAAATTGGATAACCTTCAAATTGATATATTATTGTATCTTTGAGGTGGACCTATTAGATCAAAAGAAGCTTAATGCTATTCATCAATGTTGAAATGATCGTTTAAATAAGCCATGATTTTTGGAAATTTTGTTAATTTCATGTCATTTCATGGAACACTTAATTGGTTGCAATATGCTGAAAGGTTACCAACTGGGCTAGAGAAAGTAATATGGACAAATTCTCTTGAGATGTGAAGCACCTTTACCATAGTGGTACATTTATGCAATATGGCATTGTAAATTCAAGAATCATCCTGTCACACCAATGTAAATTCAGGAATTTGATTGTTAGCATGAGAAAACATGAAAATTTCGATTATCAGCTCACTTGATTATGGAGGAGCCATCCTCAATTTGGTTGCTTGAATATTCGGAAGTTCATATAGGGTGCACAGGATTATTAGCTCACTTTGCTTATAATCCTGTGCTTCCACATTATTATGATGATCTCAAGTAGTCATGCAGTAAATTAATATACATTTAAAAAAGGCATTTATTGATAAACTACAACATATCGTATTTCCAAAAGCAGTAAATATATCAAAGTTCCAAGAAAATATAAATACTCCTATACTGCAACATCTACTTTCAAATGGCCTAGAGAAGCAACATGTACTTTCAAACTCTTATACTGCTGATGTATGATAGTACATACAAAGATAGTCCCAGCATAAATTCATTCACAGCATAAAGAAACATCAAACTCCCAACATAAAGAAGCATTAAAATCCTTCAAAGATACTCCTAACATGCCTCAAGATAAAATACCTGCATCACTATTATATAAACACAAAGCATTAGTAAGAAGCTTAAACAAAAATGGATGCAACTAGTAAGTAAGGACTTTAATGAGGGCTTCAATCAGATCATTTGCATACAAGTTAGGAAAAGTAGGCATTCCAGAAATCCAACCCCAAGAAGAAGAAATACACAAGGCAGATATTATTGAAAAGAAGAAAAACTTTCTCATGTAAAGATAACTTGAACAGTTAGGACATTGGAGACCATACTATTTATCCAAATTACCTTAGACTTATATTTGATGGACACTAGAATTGGATATATAACTTATAGGGCAATGCTTGATTGAAATCAGTACTTAATGCCTGCAAAATATATTTATTAAAAAGGAAAATAGTATTTCAGTAATGTTCACATTAGAAAAAACTTCACATATGAACATTAGATATTAACCAACATACCGTTAAAATTTCTTTCAATCCTTGAAATAATAAAAGGGTGAAAAGTATTACCAAGAAGCTCCTGCATAAGTAGGATTAATAATAATGAATATTACCTCTATTCCTTTAGAAGAAAAGCCATGTTAGAATATTATATAATACGTTGTACCTCATTGTAATGAAAATGCTGCTGAGAACTTGAAATGTCATGTACGACAGATGTAGCATTTTCCTATGCAAATAAAAAGAATACAAATTAGTATGTTATAAAATTTCATCACAAAACTATATACTAAGTTAAAAAAAAGAACCTTCAATCGTTTGTTTTGTGAAACATTAGTGGCTTGACACTTTCTCTTCTATTGCATTACTTCTCAACCCAACTTTTTTGTTTTTTTCTTCTTATTTTTTTACCTTTTTTTCTCTTCATGATTTTGATATTAATCAAATGAATATTTTTTCCATCCACACAGTCAATTGCATCTTTTCCATCCCTAGAATCACCTGTATGTATTTTGAAAATATTTTGAACTTGCTTACTCAACTCAACCACAGCTTCATCCATAAACAAGTATGCTTCCTCACAATCAGCTGCCTCAGTTGCTAACCTCACTAACTTGGAACAAAGCAGCTTACATCATTGTGTGATATTGAGTTGAGGATCGTTATGAACAATTCTTCCATGTGTATCTTGCACAAGTCTATTTTTAAAAAATATTAGGCAGTAATTGATTTGATATCTTTTATATCATACACTTTCAATACACGGCAACATAGAATGCAAAAACTCTCAAATTTTCTACAACTACAATAAATTGTGTTATCAATAGCATTAAATAATACTTTAAACTCCAAATTCACATTAAACATCATAACCACATACTCATGAAATGATTCACTTTCACTCCTATATCTTATAGAGGTTGTAGAACATAAATAACACACTTCTTGAAAAATATTAAAAATCGCATGAGTATATATTTTAGTAGCTTATTGCGGCATAGGTGAATTTTGCATCTTCAATCTCGAAAATTTTTCCCTAACTTCAAATTCAAACTACAACTCATTATATCTTTTATCACTAATCACCCTTTCAAAGTGCTTGAAAAATTAGATTATATCCAAATTTGTTGTCATGCAATTTTTCATAACAAAGTTTAAGTTTTCACTAAGCTGTGTACTCCGTATGCCTAGTAAGGAAACATTTTTCATGTAGTATTTTACCTATTTGCTTTCTATTTTATAGAGACTATGCAGCCAATTGTTGTCTTGAAGACTATAATCACTTAATATTTTATCACATGTTATTTGGAAATCATTTTCCTCTGCATATTGGTACATATATGCCCTCAAGTCTCTAAGAAAGTTAGAACCATTTTTCATCATATTCTCGATATGCTTAATGCCATTTTGCATCAAATGCAAAGTACACAATCCATGATGTTTTAGGCATCACCTCAATTAAAGCTTTAGCTATTGCATGGTCTTGATAAAAAAAAAAATAGTTTGAGGTTTCTTTGTCATGTGTTCTTCCCAGAATGTTTTAAAGAACCATTTAAAGGACTCTGCTGTGTCATCATAAAGAAGTGTGACTCTAAAAATTACCACCCCTCTGTGATGATTAAAACCAAAAATGATGAGTGTGCGAAAGTGCATTCCACATGCCTTATTATTGAACTAAATTTGCTATTAAAGAAGGAAAATCATTGAACTTAATATGTTTATTGTATTTCGCTCCCATTCTCTATTATCAACTCCTAAACATGCTTATGCTTTAATTTTAGGGTCTCAATTGAAGAAATTTAACCCAAGTTAAAAGTTCTGGTGCTACAACCTTGAAAGCCGACGTCGTAGCGCCTAAAATATCAAATTTTCCCAAGTCAGAAGACTTGGTGTCGCGGCTTCCAACAGTTAGCACCGTGGTTCTCCCAAGTCAATCAAGCTAGTGCCGTGGCTCTCAAACAGTTCTCCTGGGCGTGATCTGTCATTAAAAGAACAAGAAAACACATTAGAAAAAAGATTTTTGGTTAGGAAAAAAGGGTTCTCTTGGTCTTGAAGATTGAGGATGACATAGAGGAGGCTAGTTTCTAGATAAAGCTAGAGTAGAAATTGATTAGTGAAAACCTTTGGGTATTGTTTCAATTCATCTTTTGAGTGTTATTGTTCATGAATCTTGTGTTGAATCCTCTATTTTGTTGATTCTATTTACTTTGAGACATTGAAAGATATTCTTCTGTGATGTTGAGTTATAATTTTATGAATTTTAATAGTGACTCACTAAAGATGGTTTCCATGTTATGAACATGATCTTTTGTTGCATTATAGTTGTTACCTAACATAGTGTCATTAATTGATTTGGTTTTCATAGATGGAATTCATAGTTTGAAAAAGTGATGATTTAACCCTATATTTGATTATGAAAGATTAAGAGCTTTTCATTGTCGTATGTTCCAATTAGGAATTTGGTGCTATAATCTCTAATTGAGTAGTGGATAAGTTAAGTTTTGAATCCAATCAATGGAAGCACAAAGCTTTATGACTTTTTTACCCGTATTTCACTTCCATTTAATTGCATAATTTAGAGAAATCTTGTTACTCACTTGTTCTTTTATAAATTATTCATTGTTATTTTCCTTAAGTGATATTCTTGTGGTGTTTCCTTTATCTCCTTGTGAATCGACACCTCATTCTATACTGCGATAATTGTGTAATGTTTTTGGACGTAATCAAAATTTGGCATCGTTACTGGGGAGCACGGCTTAAAAGCAATACAAGGCACATTTCATTTAACAATCCAAAAAGGCGGTAACTTTGTTCCTTCTTTTCCATTGTTGGATAATTGTGTATGTTCTATGTTCATATTCTTTACATTCTTTATTCTTTTCTTTCCTTGCATGTGTAGATATAAAGACACCTTAAGTAGATTTGCCCTTAGGCTAGAAGAAGAGGTAGAGTTTAGTTCCTTCAACCCTCTATTTGACACTTTATCTAATCTAGAAAAAATGTGTAAGCGTGTAGATCAACCCCATAGATACCTTCAGGACTATCTCCATCCTACATGCATAGCCACACTATCTTGTATTATGTTCCCATCTAACACTTCTCAAGTTGATTACAAATCGAGGATGATGCAACTACTTCCTACCTTTCATGGGCTAGAGAATGAGACCCCTTACTTACATATTAGGGAATTCGAGGATACTGTTGCAACCTTTCAAGGTTAGAACACCACAAGTGAGGTAGCAAGACTTAAGTTTTTCCCTTTTTCTTTGAAAGACAAGGCTAAGAGTTAGCTATACTCTTTGAAATCGTGTTCAATAGAAATTTGGGCTGAGATGACAGAAACTTTCTTTAATAAATACTTCCCCTAGCATAAGATAAGTGCATTGAAGAGACAAATATCCACCTTTGCACAAAAAGAGAGAGAGACATTATATACGACTTGGGAAAGATTTAAAGAACTATTGAACATATGTCCTCATCATGGTTAGGAGAGTTAGCGTCTAGTCATTTATTTTTATGATGGGCTTACACCTATAGAGTGCCAATTTATTGAAATGATGTGTAATGGTGAATTTTTACAAAAGGACCATGATGAGGCCATTGAATACCTAGTTGAGCTTGTTGAAAAGGCTCATAATTAGAGTAAACCTAGTGCTATTAACAACACGAATAGGTCAAGGTCAATGATGAACCCTACTAGTGGTGGTATTTACCATCTGAGATAAGAGGATAATCTAAAAGCTAAAGTAGAAATGCTTACTAGGGAGTTGGAAGCATTGAAAATTAAGGACCCTAGGAAAGCACACATGACTGCTCGGGTACCGATGTTTTGTCTATAAAGGGTTTGATCATTTTAGCTAAGAGTGCCCCATATATAATGAAATGAGAGGGGTGTGAGAAGAGCAATGTAATGTTCTAGGGATGTATAAGAAGCCCAATAATCCTTACTTTGAAACCTATAATTCGGGGTGGTGAATTCATCCCAACTTTGGTTGGAAATATGATCAACAGGCACATGCATCACAATCTCAGAACTTTAGACCTTACTCCTCATCCCAACCCTCTATGAATCATTTGGAAGATACATTGAACACATTTATTGAGGCCCAAGCAAGACTAACAAGAAATTTGAGGCCTTGATCACCTAGACAGCAAAGGAAAATAAATAGATAAGGAGTCAAATGTTTAAGTAAAATAATGCTTTAACCATCAATGAGCGTTAAAAAATTCCATCCCAAACTTAACCAAATCCCAGTGGGCAACATATGGATTAAACCTATGATCCCAATGGGAAAGAATTAAAAGAAATTAATGCAATAACCACACACTCAAGCAAAGTTTTAGAGCTAACCTCTAAATCTAAGGAGGTTAAGGAAAAAGTGGTTAATGAGGAGACTGAAGCTCCAACAGAAAATGAAGTGGTAGTGAGTTCAATTAGGGTACCTTTTCCACAAGCCCTTAAGTCTACTTCAAAAGTTACTAATCATAGTGCTTAAATTTTGGAAAACTTTAGATAAGTGAAGATTAATCTGCCCCTTTTGCATGTTATAACTCAAATTCCTGTTATGCTAAGGTTGTAAAGGACTCATGCCCTATTAAAAGAAAGCATAATGTGAAAAAGACAGCATTCATGGCTAAACAAGCAAGTGCTGTGATTGAAAGAAAGCTTCCAAGAAAATATAAAGATCCAGGCTACCTTACTGTTTCATGTACCATAGGTGACCATAAGATTGCACAAACCCTACTTGACTTATGAGCTAATGTAAATCTCATGCCTTATTTGATATATTTGATGCTTGATTTGGGTAAGATTAAGCCTACCTCTGTTGTACTTCAATTGGCTGATCGTTTTGTTAGGAAACCAAGAGGGATAGTTGAGGACGTTTTGGTCCAAATTGATAAATTTTACTACCTTGTGAACTTCTTAATCCTAGACACTCAGTCTGTTATTGATACTAACTCTGACATCCCTTTGATTTTAGGAAGACCTTTTCTTGCTACAGTTAATGCTGTTATACGTTGCAGAAAGGGATTGATGAAGCTTTCTTTTGGGAACATCACATTTGAAGTGAATATTTTCCATGTTAACAACCAACCAGATGAAGAAACTTAATGCCAACAGCCCTACATTATAAATTCACTTATAGAAAAAGAAGAAGTTTTAACAAGCGATCAGGATCCCCTTGAACTCTTTCTTAATAACTTTGAATCATTATTTTCTTTACATTTTAAAGAAGCTATCAATATTTGTAATACTTTTGTTAAATTACAGGTTATCATGGGTCACCATTGTAATAAGATTTGAGGAACTACCAGCTAGGAGTGAGAAGTAACAACCATCTAGTGTGAAAATCCCTCAACTTAAGCTCAAATCACTGCCAAAGGGTCTTAGACATTCCTACTTTGGCCCAAGTGATACATTTCCTATTATTATTTCTTCAGAATTAAGTGAGATTCAGGGTAAGATGGTTCTTCAAGTTTTAAATGCACATAAATCTGCTTTAGACTTAACCATAGCTGATCTTAAGGGTATTAGTGCTTTGATATGTACATATAGGATCCATTTAGAAAAGGGAGTCAGCCCTCGAAGGGACCCGTAATGTAGACTAAACCCCACTATGAAAGAAGTAATTAAAAGTGAGATCATTAAGCTGCTAAATGCAGGTATCATATACCCAATAGTTGATAACAAATGGGATAATCCTACTCAGGTGGTCCATAAGAAATTAGGTGTCACTGTAGTAGAAAATGTAGTAAAAGAACTAGTTCCTACTAAATCAATAACTGGGTGGCGTATATGTATTGACTATAGAAAAGTGAATGCTGCCACTTGGAAAGACCATTTCCCACTACACTTCATTGACTAAATTTTGTAAAGAGTTAGTGGCTACCCATTTTATTGTTTCCTGGATGGTTATCTGGTTATTATCAAATTGAGATTACTTTAGAAGACCAAGATAAGATCACTTCCACATGCCCTTTTGGAACCTATGCATTTCTACGCATGTCATTTGGTTTATGTAATGCCCTTGTCACCTTTCAACGTTACATGATGAGCATTTTTAGTGATATGATTGAAAATTGCATTAAGGTATTTATGGATGATCTGACTATTTTGGTTATTCTTTTAACTCTTGTTTCCAAAATTTAAAGAAAATTTTTGCTAGGTGTGAGCAGAAAGGTCTTGTTTTAAATTGGGAGAAGTGTCACTTCATGGTACCTTCCGGGATTGTTTTAGGCCATATTGTTTCTCACAAGAGAATAGTAGTAGACCAATCAAAAATTAAGATTATCTCTAAACTCCCCACCCCAAGACAGTTGAAGATATTAGATCTTCTCTTGCTCATGCCGGTTTTTATCAGAGGTTTATACAAATTTTTTCTACCTTGTTTAGATCGTTGTGTATCATCCTAGCTAAAGACATTGTTTTTAAGTGGATCATTGCTCGTCAAGAAGCATTTGAATTGTTAATCGGTAAACTCACATCTGCCCCCATTATGCAGCTGCCAAATTGGAACCTTCCTTTTGAAATTATGTGTGATGCTGGTGATTATACTGTAGGAGCTATCCTTGGACAGATAAGGGAGGGTAAACCTTTTGTCATATACTATGCTAGTAGGACTTTGAACATTGCACCAATGAACTACTCTCCTATTGAGAAAGAATTGCTAATTGTAGTATTTACTTTACACAAATTTTGTGCTTACTTAATTGGTTCCCCCATCATATTTTCACTAACCATGCTGCCCTCAAGTACCTTTGCATAAAGAATGATGCTAAGGCAAGATTGATTAGATGGATTTTGTAATTGCAGGAATTTGACATAACAATTAATGTCACGCCCCAATTTAGGACACGTGACCGGCGTAGATAATTACCCTTCAGGTAATTACTTACCAGCCTCACATATC
>JASKGM010005838.1:0-11782 GCA_034509205.1 Ceratonia siliqua
AGGACTTTGTTTCCTTAGGGTTCTATCTTCCTTCAACTACAATTTATTCGTATCAGATTTTGGAGGGTTCGTATCATCATAACTGATGATAATTCAATAGTTGGATCTAAACTAGTGGTACCTCATCATAGTGGGAGGATTGTTAGACAACTTGACTGATACATAGGTCTAAAAGAGCATATAATGTCTATTTCAGATGAACATGAATCACATCCTGTTATATGTAAGGAAGCCATTATTGATGTAGATGTTGTTCATTGTCAAAAGGGAAAGAAATTAAAGTTGGAATCTACATATTCTAACAAGGTTTGAACTCTTGTAGATGCACCCGAACGAATAAAACCAATTGGGTAGAGAAAGAGATGAGTTGATGGAAAATTGGAGACCTTAAAGGCTAGGCTAGTGGCTAAGGATTATACCCAAAAAGAAGGTATAGCCTATGAAGAAACCTTCTCGCCAGTTACTATACTTAAATCCATCAAAATCCTGCTATCCATAGTTGAACATCTTGACTATTAGATATGATAGATATATGTCAAAACCATATTCTTCAATGGGGAACTTGAAGAGCATCTCTATATGGCTCGACCAGATGGTTTCAATAAAAAAGGCTTAGAGCACAAAGTCTATGAATTGCATAGGTCTATTTATGGACTTAATTAAGCATCAAGATTTGACACTATAATCAAGTCTTATGGATTCCAACAAAATGCAGACAAACCTTGTGTCTATAAAAGGATACTGGATAATATGGTTGTCTTCCTAGTACTCTATGTTGGTGACATTCTACACATTGGGAATGATGCAAGAATGTCATCTACAGTAAAAGAATGGCCGAATAAGTAATTTCAAATGAAGGATTTAGGGGAGGCTAGCTATATTCAAGGGATCCAAATTGTAAAAGTTTGCAGGAACAAGCAAATAGCCTTATCCCAGGTAACCTACATTGACAAACTGTTGACAAAGTTTGGGATACATAATTTCAAGAGAGGTTTCACACCCTCTAGGCATGGAATCAAACCTTTTATGGAGTAGTTACGAATATGATACCAGCAAATATATTTATAAATCATGTAATAGTTGAATGCTACAAATATATTTTAATAATTAAGTAAAGAGTTTACTTATGGAAGCTTGTATTCTAGCTATTAACGTACCAAAATTCTAAACAGACCAAGATACATTTGTATAAAATTTATGCAAGGGAGATATGTATCTTTGGATGAATCAAAAGCAATGTTCACAGTCATTAAATAGAGCTGGTCACTTTATTCAATGAATACTGCAAAGTCCATATTACCTCCATTGAAGGAGTGGGATTCTTCTCTAAGAAAATGGTGAATCTCAAACCATTAAAGTGGTTGACTTCAGGCATTAACACTATTATATGAATTGGAATTAATTGAGATATCAAGCTTAAGTTAATACAGTTAATTTGAACTTGAACTCACACATTTACACTCGCTTGTGGCAGAACCAAAATCTTGATGGAATGTGGACTCATGTTTATATCCATTATGGTTTTTGATATACTAAGGGTAGGACCATCATATCACATTTGTCAAGACTCTGTATGTTGGGATCATAGTAGGAGTGAACACTAGGGAACATGTATACAAGTAATGGAGTTCATAGTACAAACATCACTTTTAGTGATTTTAATAAGATTTATGACAAATCCAGGCCTAGTGAATGATGAATTAGCTATTCATCATCTTTTTAATATCTTTTAGAAATGTCCTAAAAGTATCTGGTTACTTATCATATGGAATTTGAGACTAGGTGACAAAATTAACCAAATAGTAATTTTATCTTAGGTCAATGGATAGCTTTGAGGGTTCATAAAAACATGGCTTACAGAATCTGTATGTCCAAACAGATTTCGCATCTAGCTTTGTAGAATTCAATCAATCAAAGTTAGTAAAACATCTTTGATTAAATGGTATGATGGTATTTAGTGTTTTAAGGAATGTCCTAATTAAGACAAAAATTGCCTTAATTTGGGCAAAACCAAGTGTGTCTCAATTTAGAGAACATTTTTGTATGTTTTAAAAGAAATTAAAGTTATCTCAATCTAGACAAACATTTCTTTAGGACAAAAGTTGTCCTAAGTGTGCTTGACAAGAGTTGTCTTAATTAGACAAGGGAATTTTTTAGGACATAGGATGTCTTAATTAAGACAAGTGTTGTTTAATTAAGATGAAGAATTTTTGCCTAGTTCCACTTGGAATAAAATGTGATTTATTCAATTTGAATTATCCTAAGAGGCTAAAGTCAAAGTGTGATAAGATGTGAATTATGAAGAGTCATGATTCCTAAAGTATCCTACACCCATTATAAGACTATGTGGCCAAAGAAGTTAATGAAGTTTAAAATTCTACTATTAGAAATTCAATTCAAGCACATAAGTTATTGGCTAATAGGAAAGCTCAAATTATTTTATTTGAAAGAATGAAATATCAAAATAGATACAAAGGATTTATTTGATATATTATTAGATATAATAATATCTAAATCTCCTACAGGGTTGGTGTCCACATGGTGAGCGTTTAGAGATGTTAGTTTTTGAATACAACTAAAAGACTTGGGGTTAAGTTAATATAAATTTAACACTAGACCCTAGCCGCCACTTACACTCATAATTCATCCATTGGAGACACAAGGCATAAAGAGAGAAAAAAGAGAGGAGGCGTGAGGCTTGGAGAGCAAAAACAAGTGAGATGCCATCTTTAAAGGATTGAAAGAGCTTTCCTTAGAGGCTATTAACATAAGGTTCACTAGAGTGCCATCATATTATGTTTTATTTGTTCTTCTCACCTTTTATCACTGTAGAGCTTTTGGATTGAAAGAATTCACAAAGAATAGGTGGTCAATTTAGTTGGTAGAGAAGTTGTTGTTGTGAATATGTTACCTTGGAAAGCAAGTTATATTCCCCAATTTGATGTAGATACATTTTAATATTAATAAATAAAGAGTTTATTTGTGTAAGTTTTATTTTCTAGCTATTAAGTTTCCTAAACTCTAATAAACCAAGATACATTTGCATAAGGGTTATGCAAATGGAGATATGTGTCTTCTGATGAATCTAAAACAATATTCTTAGTCACTGAATATAACTGGGCACTCTATTTAATTAAAACTGTAGTTCCAGATTACCTTCATAGAGAGAAAGAGATTATTTTCTAAGGGAATGATGAATCTCAAATCATTGAAGTTGTAAACTTCAGGTAATGACACTATTAAATAAATTGGAATCAAGTAAGATAACATGTTCAAGTCAATACCATTGCTTTGAACTTAAACTCACACACATTGCATTCGCTAATGGTAGAACAGAAATCCTGATGGATTATGAACTTGTGTCCATGACCATTGTGATCTTTGATATATTATGGACACGACCATTGTGTGACATTGGTCAAGACTCTGTATGTTGGGATCATAGTGGAAGTGAACATTCAAGAACATAAATCCAATAAATGGAGTTTATAGCACTACATCACTTTTGGTGATTTTAGGAAGACAAGTGACATATATGAGCCCAGTGAAATGATGAATTAGCTACTCATCATTTTGAGATAATTTTAGAAAAGTTCTAAAAGATTATCTAGTCACTTATCAAATGAAATATAAGACTAGGAGACAAAATTGACATAAGGGGAAAAACGATAATTTTACCTTGTGTCAATGGCTAGCTATGAGGGTTCACAAACACTAGGTTTGTAAATTGGACAAATTAATGTTCAATATTGACTTCTCGTAATTTTAGGAATTATCAAGAGTGAAATTATGAGTTTTTGGTGAAGTGACTTCATGATTATTGAACTTGGATAATCTTAATTAGATTAAAATAATCTCATGTGTATTAATGCTTAAAATTCCTATGTCCAAATGGATTCCTCACCTAGCTTTAAAGAATTTAATCCACATTGAGTTGGAATAAATTTAAGATAAAGTTTATTGATAGAATTTAAGCTATTGTCTTATATAAGACAACTCTTGTCTTAATTAAGATAAAGAATTATTTTAGAACAAATATTGTCCTAAACATGCTTGAAGATGTAAGAAACATTTTGTCACTAAAGAGATAAAAATAATTCTTACATTAGTTATCTAAATTAAATAAGAGTTGTTTAATTAGACTATAGAATTTTTAAGAGAAAGGGTTATCTTATTTAAGATGAATGTTCTCTAAATTTGGACATCCTTTATCTTAATAATTATTTTTCTAACTACTTTAAATTAATATTTGAATTTTTCAAATTATCTAATTTAAAGAAGTTGAAGAAAATGAAATTAAATCCACATTTAATTTGGAATTTCGGCTATAACATTTTATTAAGATAAAATTAATTTAATTATTTATTTATCTTAATGTTATAAAACCTCCTCCTCATGTGATGGAGAGGTGTGCAGCCAAAGGATGAGAATTAGTCTTTGACATGCTCAAATATATTCTCTCTTTCTTATCCTAATTATAAAAGTGAATAAAGGTTGGAAATTACAAAAGTTTTAATTTCTTAGGTAACCTATATTCACTAGAAAACTAACTAAGTTAAAGGGATTTAATTAAGTAAAATTCATTTAGTTGAATGTTTAATCCAAGCATGACCAATTAGAAAGCCACACATATTTTATTTATTTGTTAAATAAAATATGTTATTATCAAAATTAATAATATGATTATTAATTGATAAATGGTTAGATAATTTATTATCTAATATTCCTCACTTGCAGGCATGTGAATCCCTAATGGTTAAGGATTGAGTTTTTGAATTACACTCAAGTGAGAACATGACTTAGGGTTAGCATACTATATATATGCAACCTCTCCCTATTGTGGCTGTATAAGTGAAGATTTTGAGAAAGAAAAAAAGTGAATTCTTTGGTATGCCACTATAGAGTTTTTCACGCCAAATTAAGACAAACAAAGAGGAATGCCTTATAATTTTCTTTGAAAGTTATTAATTATTTTCTTTCATTTTTTGTTTATTCCAATTACTAGGCCTATTCACCGTATGTTCCATGGATTGGTGCTTCCCAAAGAATAAGCAGTCAATACATTTAGGTGAGAAGCATATTACAAGGTTAAAGTGACTACAAGAGGTATGTAAAAGTCTTATCTATTTTACTTCTCTTTCTAGTCATGAGTTATTTGCTTGTGTGTTTTGTTTCTACCTATTTACAAGCTTGAATGTTTTAATTTTTTTTTTTGAAAAACCTATGCTTGTACAATAAATACTTAGGATAAACAACTCGATCCTAGAGTTGTTACAATTCCTTTGGCTACAAAGGTATTATTCTTTTCCTTATGAATTCATGTAACTCATGTGTATGCCTTTGGTATTTACATTCCGCTACATTTTCTTACATGGTATGATTTAATTTTTTTTAAATCTATGCCTGCATCAGATAAAAAATAGATCCAACAATTGGTATCAAATCCTAGGATGCACATATTGTATGTGTTTGTTGGAAAGATGGCACCTAGCATTTATTTATCATGATTGATTGATGGAATGCTCCTATCATGAATGTTGGTATAAATTTTTTGGCTATATTAATGTTCTAGAGGAATTTGCTTGTATTTTTTTTTTTTGGGATGTAACAAGAAGAATGACCCCATATGGTATTGTTTTCATCTTAATTTTGTTTTTCTTTAAATTAGAAAATTTGATGTAATGAAGTTTTGGCCACCACTATGGAGCACCATGGAGTCTTGGCCTTATGCATGGAGAGTGGAGTCCCTAAAGTCCATTGATGTAGAAGGTGCAAGCTTTGAAGATAAAGGATGTAGACTATTGTAATTCATTTTAGAATAGGCTCCTTATTCTTGTTTGTTTCCTAGGATGGACATTAATATGGTTTTATATTTTTAAATATTAATATGCCATGCATACATTATATTTTAAATTTAAAAGAGGTTTAAATGGATGAAACTATATATGCATGATTTAGCATCAATAAAAGGATGGCTAATGAAACTTAATTTTTCCCAAACTAAATAATTTAGTAAGGAATTAATTAGGTCCTAAATGACCACTTGGTTAATGGAACATAATTTCCAACTAAATGGTTTAGTTAGGAAATAAATAGATCAACTAATAAGTAAATGATCAAACTAGCACCTATATCTCCAAACTAAAAGGTTTAGCATGGATATGGCTAGGCTTAAAATTGAACTTAAGGAATTATTAAGTATTTCCTAAGGCATAGTAAAGGTTACTAAAATAAACCCAACTAAAGAGTTTAGAAGGGAAATAAAGCTGATCATAAATAACTTAGTTTTTCTAAAGTATGCGTGCTAGAAAACTTGGAAAGTCACCTTAGGATAACAATAAATATATTGAGTGTGAGAGGACACTAGTAATCCTACAGTCTACGGCCTCCAAATGTTGGTCCATTTTCATGGGTTATGTGTCACTCCCTATAGGTAGACATACACCCATATCTAGGCTAGATTAGACTTCCAAAGAGATAAGTCCACCTTGGTGGAACATTAAGTGTGACTTTCGATAGAGGCACACTTAGTAGTACATATAGGTGTGATGAAATGAATGGTTAAAACACTTAAACATTAATCTACCAATAAAATGCCTACAATAGCTCTGTTTATAGATTAATGAACCAAATGAAGGTCCTTCTTAACTATGTTAAGTATGAAGTTACCAGGTAGCACAATTAAGTGAGAAGGTCACAGTTTACCTTACAATAAGTCTTCAAGACCCATAATCTACTGCTTATTGCAGGAAGGTAAGTGACCATCAAACAAATAATAATCAAATCAACATGTTCATGCATACTCCATTTTTAATGTGCATTTGATAGCTATAACTTACAATTTAAAATGTAATTTTCAAATATACCCTTGAAACTAAACCCACTATAAATTATGCTTAACAAATGTACACTAAATGGTGAGAACTACATTGAGTGGAAGAGAAACTTTACATTGTGCTTAATTATGATAAGATCACATGGGTACTTACTGAGAAAGAACTAACCCTTTTGACTGTCTAATCTACCCTAGAGGAAACTGAGTACCACAAGAGATGGCTTGATGCTAATGCATTGGCTAAGTGCTACATACTAGCCTCTATGACCAGTGTGTTGCAGTAGTAGCATGAGAGCATGGGCCATGCTGATGACATGATGTACCATCTACACGAGATGTTTGGTACAAATATTAGGTATACTATGGTGAGAGAAATCAATGCTTTCAAGGACCTAAAGCAGAGGCTAGGGGAGCCAATCGAAGATTACATGCTCAAGGTAATCTCATGCCTAAATGAGGATGAGCTGCATGGTGCTGAAATTAATGTGGACACTTAAATGTGATCATTCATAGCCTAAACTCTAAGTTTTCTCAGTTTAAGTTAGACTATGAATTGTGTAACAGAGTCTATACACTTGGTGGGTTGATGTATGACCTGTAATTTGGTGAAGAAGTTCTTGAAATAAAAAAGAACCTAGAGCCTAATGTTGTAGTAGTATAACCCAAGAAGGTAGAGGGACTTGGTAAAAAGAAGAGAAATGCAAAGAAATCAGCTAGGCCAAAAAATAAATCCATGAAGAAGAAAACTCAGAAAGAGGGCACCAAGGAAAAATGTTTCCACTATGGTGCTAAAAGACATATAAAGAGGAATTGCAAGGGCTATCTCAATTTTGTGAAGAATAAACAAGTTATAGGTTTTCTAAACATGGTAGAAGCCTATTTAGTGGATGATTCTACTAATACATGGATAGTAGATTCTAAAGTCACTAACCATATTTATAACTTTTTACACGGGTTCTAAACAAAGAGAAAGCTGATTGAGGGTTAGTTCTAGACGAGGATGACAAATGGTACTCTTGTCTCATCTCGAGCATTGGGAGCCATTACTTTGCATTTTTCTAATAATAAATCTTTGATTTTAGAAGATATTTATTACATTCTCAGCATTGACAGAAATTTGATTTATGTTTACTATTTGATTAATTCTAGATATTCTATTTCTTTTGATGATGGGATCACCATTTTAATAAATAGAAATTTTATTTAATTCAAAATTATAAGGAATAATTTATATGCAGAACCAATACGAGGCACTACAAATGTTGCAGAAACAACTATACCTAAGTCTAAAATGGTCAAAAACTCTAGCTCATATTAAAGTTATCTTTTGCATATATATCTGGGTAATATTAATCAAAACAAGCTTAGTAGACTAGTAAAGGATAGTGCTTTACTAGAAATGGCTGAGTGATCTTTATTGGTTTGTGAGTCCTGTATTAAAGGTGATAAGTGCACAAATTGTCTTGTTTTTATAGTGAATTCTCTTGCATTTGATTGCTTTGTTCTTGAGTTTCTTATATTCTTAGCTTTGTTTCCTGTTTTGTGGTTGTTTTTGAGGTGGAAATCAATTATGAGATGAAGTGATTGAAGTTAGGCAAGCTTCAGAACAATTTAGAACAAGTCTAGGTGGAAAAGTGCTCAAAAAGCTTATTTTTGGGTCCAAGTCAAAAGCTAGGGCACATAGGTGCCTAAAAATGAAGAAAACCCCCTTAAACCTAAGAGGCTAGAGCCTAGGCACCAAGGTTTAGCGCCTAGGCACCTGTGAGATAATTTCCCCCAATTTTTCCAGGGCTATGAACTAGGGGACTGCACATCTATCCCTTTAAAAATACATTCCCCACTTCATACACAAAGGTTGGCTTGAGAGAAACCTTAAAAGAGAGGAGGAGAATAAGAGGAAGGTTGGAAGGAGTGGATCAGCGAAGATTCTTTTGTGTGGAGTTCTTCAAAGAGTTTTCTCTTCATTTTTTCTCAATTCCCTTTGTATCTTTTATTGTTTTCATGGATTGGAATGATGTAATTGATGGTTTTTTAATGATGGTTGGCTAAATCCCTTGGTTGAGGGTGAACTCTAAACCTTAGACTTAGTTATGTGATTGATGACACTAATAGTATTCTCCAACTTTCCTTGAATAATTGTTTATGTTCTTCCATTTGATTTGTTCATGATTTGTTACTTAGGTTTGTTTAAGTGCACAATTAAATAAGCTTTAGAACTATCAATTGTTAGAATTGGGGACTTGAATACATAATCATTCTCGTTTCATATTCATGATAGTAATTTGTGGTTATGAGGATGTCTATATCTTAATAACTATGAAGGGGAATATAGTATAAGTCAAATGCTCTGAGCTTGTGAGAGAATTGCTTAGACTAAACTATCTTTCTCATCTTAATGTTTTCATTGAATTAAATCTAAAGAGCTTGTTCTAGGTTGTTCATTAAATAGAGAGTAAATAGAGAGCGTTATTCTATTTAACGACAAACTAAGGAAAGATTGGGGTAGTAAGATTCTATTGTCTATGGTTTGTAGTCATACTAGGGAGTTAGGAATATTGTTAGTTCATGATCATAATTATTGTTTAATGGTAAAGAGTGAACCCTCAGCCAACTCTCTCATCTTATTCTCTCTCTTTTTTAGTTGTTTTCTTCATTTCTTATTTATCCTTAGTTTCTTGTTTTCAAAGCCCCATTTTTATATTTCATTATTTCATTCTTTAATTTTATCGGTAACTTATCACCTAAACCAAATCCTCTGCGAGAGAATGACCCTTGCTCATAAAACCAAAATACTCACTACTATCCTGCAAGGATTTATTTGTGTGTCCTCATTTGGGAAACCATCTAGGAACGCATTAGAGGGTAAACTGACTAAATAACCTTTTAAAGAAAAAGGTAATAGAATGTAGAATGTTCTAGACTTAGTACACACAGATGTATGTTGACCAATGAACATACAGGCAAGAGGAGGTTTGTAAACACCTAATTTTGTCCAGGCATTTCTTAAAATTAACAATAAAGAAATAAAAAATAATAATAATAAACAAAAAAAAGATAAAAAGATATATGGAAATAATTAAAAATAAATAATAAAAGTAATAAAATAAAAAAATAGGAGATAAAAAGAAATATTATAAAAAAATTAATTAATTAATTAATTAAAAACAAAAAAAGAAGTAAAAAAAAAAAGCCCAAAATCATTTTTTTCTAGCAGCCAAAAAAGGTCTAGCCCCATGCACAAAAAAAAAACCCAATAAGCCCAAATTGGAGCCCAACAAGAAAACGGACTCCCATACCCGCCTGACCCGTAACCCATGACCTGGAATCCCTTAAATCCTTAATTCCCAAACTGAGCGCTATCACCCCCGGTTCCTCTCACTTCTGCTCCGTCCTCCCTCTGTTTCATGCCACGACACTCGCCCAATTGCTCCCCCTGAAATCCTGGCCATTTCCCTAACTCGCAGCCTTCATCCCCGTGCCTCTATGTGTTCCTCGGCACCCCCTTTGATTTCTGATCAAAGGCAAGAGTGTGCCATTTACTCCCTCTGGAGCGTGCCTTCATTTTCCTCCCCAACTGTAGCCCCGTGCGCCGGAAACCACGCGCACCTAATTTCTAGCTACCCCTTTCTGCACCATGACCTTTGTCATCCCACTGTCTTTCCGGATGAACTGCCGTGAGTCTTTTCCATTTCTTTCCTTCAATCACCGGCCAGTTTCTCTCCTTCGCCATCAAAGGGGGAAACTAAATCAATGAAAATCAGAGGGTTGATTGTTTTGGTCACGCCGTAGAAGAAGGGGATTTGATTTGTTTTGCTAGCTATAAAAAGAGCTTCGAAGAACCGAGGAAGAGGACACCAACTGAGAGCAGGGAGAACGACTAAGAGTGGAAAACAGCCAAGAGTGATCCAACCAAGAACGAAGACCCATCGAGAACCAAGAGCCTCTGAGACCAAAAAAAAACTCGAAGAAACCTAAGAGTTGAGAGTCGAAGGAGAATTCAGGAGGATTAGCAAGAGAAGGAGATCAGGAAACTAAAATAAGCAATCCTAAGTAGGACGACCTTTCCAAAACGGTCCGGCTAAGCAAGTATCTGTGGGTTTAGGTTGTTGAAAGAGGTATTTTACTAATTTCTTATGTCACTAATGATTAATCCTGACTTCAATTCCCAGTATTGCTTAACATATTGATTTCAAATTCTTCCTTAGTTTATGTAATTGTTTGTTGGATGCCATCCCCTCATTTCTGATGATTTGAACCATTGTTCTTAAAACTGGGCCTATATAAATTACCAGTTCCTCTTGTTGCTAAGGTAGTCATGTAATCCCGTGGATTTTGCTTCTCTTGCGAACCCTTTCCCTTTACAGATTGCTGCAAGACTGTTTTGTTATAATATGATAATTTGAACATTTTTTATTCCTGCTTGAAAATAGGTGGATGCGATCTGTGTTTTTATGGATTCATAGTGTGGTGTTTGAGTTTGATCTTCGTCATTTTAGTTTACTAATTTGGTGATTTTTGTACATTGGTATATAGCGTTTGTCCTAGTCATGGTCTCCTGGCTATGTTCTGGGATATATATATCAACTTTGGTTTGTCTTTGGAATTTAAGTACATTTAACCAACATCTAAAATCCATTTCTGATTCGTTTGGGGGGTGTGTGCTTTTGGCAAATATATTTTTAATCTCCTTCTGGCCTTGTGAAATCAATTACTCAATGGGTTCTTCTTTGATTCAAGTACGGGATTTAACTCAAAAGATTATTTTGTTTGAAATTGGTCCCTTTATAATAATTGTTTCCTCATTTCTTCCTCTATGTAAGACTCAGGTACAAATATTTGGGGGGAAATTTCACAAATACTCAAAGGGTCTTATTTAAATATTTTTATTCATTTATTTCATTTTATAAGTTGAATTCCCAATTGATGCAGATGGTGCCCAATGCACTC
>JASKGM010005839.1:0-11782 GCA_034509205.1 Ceratonia siliqua
AAGGGAGACGAGGGAGATTCGGGGGAGGAAAGAGGAGAGGTTCGCGATGACCTTCAGGTGTGGGGAGGTTATGGCCAGAATTGGTGCCGAGAAGAGTAACCTGAGGTCAAGTGCGTGATCTTGGCCAACAGTCATGGCGTCGGGGGGGAATTAGATTTGATTTGGGGGATTAGGGATTGTGGGGGAATTTGGGTAGTGGGTATTGGGTATCTGGGTTTGGGTTAACTAAGTGGGCCGGTTTGTTTAATTTGGGCCATGTGAGGTTGGGGTTTTTTTTTTCTTTTTGGTTCAGTGGGCTGGGAGTTTTGTGCTTTTTTTTTTTAATTTGGTTTTTCTTTCTTTTTTTAATTTGGTTTTTTTTTAAATTAGTTTTTTTTATTATTCATTTTCTTATCTATCATTCTTTCTTTCTCTTTTATTAAAATATATTTTTATTATTTTTTTTTATTTTTATTATTCTTTATTTTTTTATTATCATTATCATTATTATTATTATTTTTTGTGCTGGACAAAATCTAGTGTTTACACAATGACAACAAAATTTCACCTCAATTGAGTTCCTTAGTATCCACAAACTCTTGATTCTCATGTTATAACCGATATCTATTCTTGTATCCTTTGAAGAAAGCATATTTAATGCCAACAATAACCATTTTGTAAATTTGCCCAGTTTTAGTCTCAACTTGTCATTCTAAGATGAATTCATCATGATTACCCCAGTCTTGGTTCATGGTTTCCCCTCAATTCAAATGTTGTATTTACCACTTAATTCGCCATTTCGGGTTTTTGACTTAGGGATCTTTTTTTTTTGCCTAAGTTTTTCCCAAGTCGCCCTTTCAGATTTTCAACTTAGTGGCATTTTTTTAAGCATAATAGGGCTTAACAGCATCAGAATTAATTGGTTTTGACAATTCTTGTCCATCTATATCGGTAAAGATCCAGGCTCTACACATTGCTTGACAATGTATGATCCTTTATATGCAAGGGTTAATTTCTCCCAAGCATCTTCTTGATTAGACAATATTTTTTGAAGTACCAAATCTCCAATTTTGAGTTCTTGAGGACGCACCTTTTTATCGAAAGTTCGAGCCATAAGTTTTTGGAACAACCACTAATGACATACGATTGACAATTATTTTTCTTCTATTAGATTTAATTGCTCATAGCAAACTTTAGCTCATTCGGCTTCCTTAAGTTGTGCTTCCATAAGTACCCTTAAGGATGGAATTTCTACTTCAATTGGCGTCAAAGCCTCATCTGGTATACCAATGAAAACGATGTTGCTCCAGTTGCTGATCTCACAAAGGTACGGTAAGCATGGAGTGTATATGGTAGCTTCTCGTGTCAATCTTTGTAAGTTACTACTATATTTTCATTATTTTCTTGAGATTTGTATTGGCCACTTCTACTATCCTATTCATTTGTGGTCTATATGGTGCCAAGTTGTAATGTCTAATCTTGAATTGCTTACATAGATTCTTAACTTCAAAGCCATTTAAAGTAGGTGTATTATCAATGGTTATTTTCTCTGGTACTCCATATCGACATATGATGTTAAACCTGATGAATCTCAAAAACAATTTTTGAGTGATTGTGACATAAAAGGACACTTCAACCCATTTAGTGAAGTAATTGATAGCCACTAAAATGAAGTGATGTCCATTGGATTCTTTGGAATTGATAGGTTTAATCACATCTAAACCTCACATAGAGAATGGCCATAGGGCCGTCAAGTTATGCAGTGGGAATGGTGGAACATCAATATGATTAACATAAACTTGACACTTGTGGCACTTTCGGTAATAATTGATGCAATCATTTTCCATGGTAGTCCAAGAGTAATCATACCTTAAAATCTGATAAGTCATCCTATGCCTATTAGCATAGGTTGCACATGTCCCTTTCATGTACTTTGTCATGATCGTTTGTGTTTCCTTATCATCCATACAATGAAGTAACGTCCTATCATAACCTTTTTTGTACAATATTTCTCCACTTAAAAAGAAATCGGTTGCCAATTGCCTAATGATTTTCTTGTCATTCTCCTTTATACCCTCTGGATATTGTCAAGTTTGGATATAACATTTAATGTCTTCATACCATGGTTATTCCACACTTTGCTTGACATTGAGACAATATGTCGATTCATTTATGGATTCGATATTAATGGGCAAGACTCTACTTCCTTGGTCTAGCTTGATCATAGCAGTCAATGTTGCCAGTGCATTAACAAACCGATTCTTATCTCTAGTCAGATGTGTGAAAAAGATTTCTTCAAATTCCTTAATCAACTTAGACAAGTATTTTTGATATAGTAATAATTTCGCGTCCCGTGTCTGCCTTTCTCCCTTAACTTGGTAAATGATGAGAGTTGAATCGCCAAATACTTCTACTTCTTTATGTTCATTGCTAGAGCTTCTTGCAATCCATTGATACAAGTCTCATATTTTGAAATGTTATTTGTGCAATCAAAGTCTAATTTTACAACAATTAGAAATTGTTTCACATAAGGGAAAATGATGACAACTCTCATGCCATTTCCATGTACATTTGCTGCTCCATCGAAATAACTTTTCTAGCTTACTTCTTCCTCGAACTCCTTGGTATTTAGAATTTTTTCATCTAGAAACTTAGAATCTACTGATTGATGTTCATTCACTGGATTATCTGCTAAATGGTCCACAATAACACTTCCTTTCAAAACCTTGGCCGCGATTTATTTAATGTCACATCCTGACAATATGGCTTGCTATTTGCTAACACTTCTTGATAATTTAGGTTTTTCAAAGATGTACTTCAATGGATCCATTCTGGAAACTGGCCAAACAATGTAATAAGCCAGGTATTGATGAAGCATCTTAGTTATCCAAACACAGGCACAACAAGTTCTTTCAATAAAGACGTAGCGACTTTTACATTCATTGAACTTTTTAATCAAATAGTAAATCATCATTTCTTTTCTACTATTTTCCTCGTGTTGAGCAAGCATCGCTCCCATTGATATTGAGAGAATTGAGAGATATAATAATAAAAGTCTACCTAGAGTAGACGGCACCAAAATAGGTGGAGTTTGAAAATAATACTTTACTTTGTCAAAATCTTCTTAACATTCCTCATTTCGTTGTCCAGGGTAGTACTTTCTCAGTAGCTTGAACATTGGTTCATATGTGTGAGTCAAATTGGCGATAAACCTAGAGATGTAATTAAGCCTCCTTGGGAAACTCCTGACTTCTTTCTCTATTTATGGAGAAGGTATATATGGAATAGCCTTAATTTTTTCAATATCAATTTGGATTCCTTTTTGTCTCACAATGAAACCTAGCAACTTTCCAAATGATACCCTAAATGTGCATTTATTTGGATTCAAATGGGGCTTGTACTTTCTCAATCTATCAAAAAGTTTTTTTAGCATTGCCATATGGCTTTCGTCACCGTCGGATTTTACCACAATGTTATCAATATACACCTCAATTTCTTTGTGCATTAAATAATGAAACAGGGCTACCATAGCTCTCTAATAAGTAGCTCTCTGCTTCGTCCATAAACAAATACCTAAGGTTGATTGCAGTGTTATCTACTAACACATCAATGTGAGACAGAGGAAAATTGTCCTGGGGACTTGGTTCGTTCAATTTCCTGTAGTCAATATACATTCTCATTTTTCCATCTTTCTTAGGGACATGTACTTTGTTCGTTATTCATTCTGGGTATTGAGCTACTTCAATGAACCCAGCTTCTATCTATTTCATTACTTCCTCCTTAATCTTTATAGATAGTTCTGGCTTCATTCTCTTTTGTTTTTACCTTGTTGGAGTGTAATTTGGATTCAAAAGAATTTTATGTGTTGTTATTTACGGATTAAGACCTGGCATATCTTGGTAGGACCAAGCAAACATATCAATGAATTCCTTGAGGAGTGCAATCATTTATTCATTTTTTGGGTTATTCATAATCTTGAGTTCTTTATTATTTTCCTGTGTTCCCAAATTTTTTATTATTATTTCCTCATTGTGGGGATCCAGTCTTTTTTTAGACGATTTGATCATCTTTACAAATCTCTCTACTATTTCATTATCTTCCTTGTCAAAGTCACAATTATGCATATTGATTTTAACATTAGAATCAATTATTGGATGCTATGTCATTTCATAATGGCGAGGATTTTGGGAGGAAACAAATTCCCTGGACCATGATAATAATAAAGGAGAAGAATCAAGAACATTGACAAGTTAAAAAAAGAAAAGAAATGGGAACAAGAGAAATGGGAAAAAAAAACTTGATATTTCATTCCTTGGATAATATATGGTCCAATATTTCAAGTAACATTCAAAATAGCTTTGGAGATTGACCAAGTGAATCAAAAGTTCAAACTAAATATTATTCTAAAGTGCAAATACCTGAGATCAGCTTCGTATCCCAGTAGTTAAGTGGTTGGCCTCCTTGATCTGGCCTAATCTAACTTTTGTGACCTTCTCAACTGCCTAAAGTGTTCATAGCCCTATCTGGCTGCTTAACATGGGATACGGCTAAAAAGGTCTTGCAAATGTGAGGTATGCCCTTACTGTTTTTCTTTTCATGCTTGAGCTCGTACTCTAGGCTTTAATGACCTACATTCTCCATAACTTCAATGAGTGAATGGATGCTTTGTAAATTCTGACCTAAACCTTTCCCTGGTTGGTACCCATTCTTTGTCATTATTTCTTCCACCACATTCCTAAATTTGGTGGTTTGTTCACTTTTGGTTGCTTTTTCCAAAATTTATAATGCTTGAAAGGAATTTCTTAAGTCTTGATCTATGGCTTCAACAAAAAGGACTGATGATGGCTTGGAAATCAATATCTCTTCCTCACTCTTGATAGTTATAACCCTTCTTCCATCAATAAATTTGAGCATTTGGTGCCAAGAAGAGGGCACGGCTCCTACAGTGTGAATCTAGGGTCTTCTCAATAATCGTGTGTAGTATGACGGTTCAATTCTATGACTTGGCATACTTCCTGAAAGGTACTAAGACCAATTTTTGAGTTCAAAGTAATGTATCCCTTAACTTCCTCCTAGTGCTAGCAAATGCTTTCACTACAAGATCACTGGTTTGCATATTATTTGTGTTGATGGGCAATTGGAAAAGTGTGGTGTAAGGCAACACATTTAAAGAAGCCTTCATACTTTGCTATAATATGTAGAGCCTTATTATGATTGCTACCTGACGCGCTCAGATATTCTTTAGAAAAGGTGATCATATTAGATAACCTCACATAATTTACTAAATCCTTAAACTTTTCAAGGGTAACGGTATGAGCGATGTATACCTAGTTCAACATTTTTGTAATAGTGACACCCATTAAAGTGACAAATGGAAAATTACCACAATTGTATATTATCTCGTAATTGTTCCACCATGGTAGTTTTCACTTGATTTCTTCATTTTTTGCATTTTACAACAACTGTTCCTACTTTAGCGTAGTCCAATCTCCAATTCTTAGTATAATGAAGAAGTCAAAGGGCTTCAAATTTGGCATTCCAATTCTTAATTTTTTCTTAGCTTGACTAGTACTCATATTATTCTTTAATGGCAATCTTTGTTTTTTAAAGGTTCAATAATTTTGATACTAAACCTATAATGGTAATATAAAAATGAGATTTTGAATGATATGCATGTGTTAAAAACTTTGATTTTTTCCATGATAATGCAAGATGATAAATGACTGAACTAAAAGAAACGAGAGAGCACACTCTTCATTGTCCTAGGTAGGTCATTCCTAGGGTAAATAAATATTTCCCCAGTGGTTTAGCTCTAATTACCGGACTCTTCTATAGTATGTGTATTAATGCATCAGTTTTAAGGTAGGTATATAGTCCTCACAAGAATGACTTTAGAACATATTGCCCCCACTGAAATAGCTAGGATTTAAACTTCCTAGTTTAATTACATATGCTGATAAAGCCTCCATATGAACTAACTAAGTGAGTGAGTTAACAATCTAAGAGAAGGCTTTCGTGAATACCTGGGAGAAAGAATCCTACTAGGCATTACTATGCCACCTTCATTTCTTTCTTAGAGTTCGCACAGACCCGGGTATAGAGCCCAATAAGTGTGTGCAAAGGATGTGTATGGTGCACAGCGTGTGTGAAGAGCATATGAATCTAGGTCTTAATATTTACCTAACAAGGAAACTCAATAACAACAGAAGAGAGTGGTTATTTTGTCATCTATCCTAGGGTGTAAACAGATATTGCAGTTATTGTTATCTACCCTATGGTTCCAACAGTTCATGCCATATGAAAAGTAATTAAACAAACAAACCCAAAATTGTAGTAAAACAATTTAGGTATAACTGTTAAAGCAAATATTTACAACATGCTGAAGCAAATGAAACAATTAACAAAGAATGAGGGGGTAATCAAATTACACGCAAAGCACAAACAATCCATTAAGGGCTTGACTCTCCAACTATTCCCAATGGAGTCATCGAGCTATCACAATGTGATGGCTGATAAAAAGCCATCATTTTATGACTTTAAGCGCGTAAAAGAAAACGTAAAGAAAAAGGAGTGACATAAGTTAATTAGAAGGATAATTATAATCCCTAAAGAGTAAGAAAATTAGCCACTGGAACCAGAGAAATGGTTAGGAAGAGTGAGTTGAATTTTTCTTTTGTTTTGATTTTATAATTTTACCTATTATTTTTTTTATTTTATATATTTGTATTATATTATTATTATTATTATTTTGTATTTTTATAATAAAATAAAAATATTGGACAAAATTAGGGGTGTTAATTAAGGCCGGCCTGGCAGGCCGACGAGTTTTCAGCCAAAAAAATAGGCATAAAAAATTATGGCTGTTTTTGCCCTTACTAGTTTAAGGCTCGACGCCCTTGACGGTCCGGGTTGAGCTCTATTTTTATTTTTATTTTTTATAAAACCTTGTGGTAGACTAGTAGTGGAGTGGGAAGGGGAATGAAAATTAAGTGTAAGACTTTGATGTATTTAATGTAAGTTTTAATTTTTTTAATCTTTATATATTTTAATTTATGTTCTATTTTTAATAGTGTGTAATATAACTAATTTGTTAATTAAATTTCTTTATCATTGTGCTTAAAATGATATAGGAGTGTGTATTATTTGAGAGCCAATTTGTGACAAATAATGGAAAGTCTCAGTTATATCTTTATTTAAACTAGCCAAAAGTTGAACTTCATTCTTTTTTTAAGATTTAGATATATTGCAATATTGGAATGATCATAGAACATCAATTTTCAAAATTATCAAGGATGACATGTTATCTACTAAGTATTCCAATCACTACTGTGACCAGTGAATCTACTTTTAGCGTTGGTGCACATGTTTTTAACAAATACCGATATTCTCTTTTAGAAAATCATGTGGAAGCCCTTATTTGTACTTGTAATTAGTTGCATTGTTTTGTTCATAATGGTAAGCTTATTAATTCGAAACTTGTTCAATTTTCTTTATTCTCATTATTGTTACTAACTTTTATCATAATTTATACTTTGTATATGAAGAAGAATATGACAACTCAACAATTGCACCAAATGTATCTAAGCAAGATTCAAATATACTTATTGATGATTATTGATTAATCATTTTGGTTTTAATTTTATATTATTATCTTTGAAACTTTGTAAAGATTAAGTTTATAAATATATTATGAATTATGTTTTGTTATGCATAAAATTTTTACATAATTATTGAGAATGATTGATTGATAGTTTATGTTTGCTTTTGTTATAAATTTTATAATATTTTATTTTTTATAATTTTTTCATATGCTAGCATGTTAAGGCTCATTTAATCATGTAATCCTGTAGGGTTATGACTACGTTAGATTTTTGAAACCCTTTTAATAAAAAGACTTTTTTAGCCCCCCTCGTTAAAGTGGATCGGGTTGCCTGACACCCCTAGACAAAATTGCATGTGGACAATATTATTCACCATTTCACTATCCTTTAAAATTTTGAAATAAATTATTCTATTTCACACTTTTATGTGATAATTTTAGTAAAAAAGACTGTTAAATTGGATTGAGTCTGTTGAGTTGGCTAGTAGAATCATGTATATAAAGTGGATTGAGTTTATCTTTTCTTAACTCGCTAAAATAATAGGTCAATTCGTCCTACCCTTTTGGTAGCGAGCTGGCTTGTCTTTTTTTTTTTTAATTAATAAATTGTATCAGCCTTCAATTCTAATGATTTTTGTTAATTGTACAGAGCACTCACATGGTGTCAATACTTTAAAAAATATAGAAACAAATGGTGTGAGATGACATTGTAACTAAGACAAATTATTGGATTAAGAATTGCCATGAATCACATTACAGCGAAGAAGTGAGCATTTAAGTTTCCACCTGGACGTTGGTGGCGTACATGCCCTATTTTGCTTGAAGCTTGATGTAACCTGCACAGTTGCAGGGAAGGACTTGTTGAGGGCCAAGTAATGCGGAAAATGGAGAGTACGCCTGGGAGTACCATACAATTGCTTCAAGTAACGGGGCCAGTAGCGCAGACCTGCGACTTTACCAGACACTACTTTTCTCATGAATGGTTACATAATAAAAATGGACAAAACCCCAACTCTAATAATAACTCAATTATTTTTTTAACTAATTCCATTTAGTAATTTTAAAAATATTGTATTTATTTTATGAAATTTAATATTTTTAATATTTTAGAATATCTTTTCAAAATTATTTAAAATATTAAAAAATTATATAATAAGTCTCCATTATAAAATTTGACATCTCTAAAAATATTTCAGCCAAAAGAAAAATATGTCTATATATAATAGTTACAGATAAATAAATTAATACTATACAATATATTTGTTTTTTTCTTAATTTATTTTATTTTTGGCGGGCTAATTTATCTAACTCGTAACCCAAGCAGACGAGTTGGATTGAGATGTTTTTAGCCCACCTCGTCTTGTTTGGTAGCAGGTCACAACAGACTGGCCTACCTTGACAACACTACATATATATACTAGTATTTTGACATACATGTTAATACATGTCAATCCACTTTTTATTTATTATTTATTATTTTTTTAAAATTTATAAATAATTAAGTTATTTTGAAACTCTAAATAACTTTTTAAATTTTTTTTAATTATTCACTAATAATTATTTAACTATAATATACCATTCCACTATCCCTAAAATATGAAAGAGTAATGTTATTTGTACGCTCATTTTTTCTACACTTCTCTTATACTTTTAACTTTAACCTTTGATATATTATAAAATAATAATGATGATAGATAATATATATTATATGATATATAATAATATAATATATCAATAGTTAAAAGTGAATATATGAAAAATGTATAAAAAAAGTAGTGTATAAATAACATTATTAAATAAGGGTCTAAAGCCATATACACACACATACATATATACATAGAGAGAGAGGTGAAAAAAATCAATGACCAAATAAATAATTGACTTGAGATTAAAACAAATCAAGTAATAACTACTTATAAGTTTTTAAAAACAAAACCCTTAATTTAAGGATCATCTTTATTTGTTTTAATTTAAACCTTTAATTATTTATCTAAGGTTGATTATTGACTCTTCTCACATATCATATTAGACTACTCCTCTCATATCATATATTTTATATATATAAAAAACACAAAAAATGGCTAATATATATATATATATAGGTTAAAGTATATTTTTTTGTTCTTTAGAGGTTTCAATCTTGTCCTTTATGCTTTAAAAATGTATCATTATTGTCCCTGACTTTAACACCATTAACCATTTAGACGAAAATTATAGATGTGACACTTAAGTGGAATACAGATGCACACGTGGATTGGAAAAAATACATATCAATAAATGAGGTGGAGCAAAACGACATTGTTTTGGGTCAGAAAAGGGGGAAGAGCCCGCTAAAACACGTCTCGTTTTGGTCCACCTCATTTGTTGACATATATTTTCTCCAATCCAAGTGTGTTTATGTGTTTCACTTAAGCGTTACATCAATAATTTTCGTCTGAATAGTTAATGGTGTTAAGGTCAGGGACAATAATGATACATTTTTAAAACATAAAGGACAAGATTGAAACCTTTGAAATATAAGGGATAAAATTGAAACCTCCTTCAAATATAAGAGATAAAAATCATACTTTAGCCTATATATACGAGTATATAATAGTTGTAGATAAGTAAATTAATGTTATACAATATATTTATTTTTTTCTTAAAATAATTTTTTTTTGCTGGCTAGCCCGCTTAACCTGCAAACCCCAGCAAGACGGGTTAGATTGAGGTGTTTCCAAGCTTTCAACCCACCCTGCCCTATTTGGCAACAGGCCACGATGAGCTAACCTCACTTGACAATACTATATATATACTAGTGTCTTGACATGTCAATTCACATTTTATTTATTATTTATTTTATTTAAAAATTTTAAAAATAATTAAGTTATTTTGAAACTTTGAATAATTTATTAAAATATTTATAATTATTCACTAATAATTTTTTAACTATATATAATATACCATTCCACTGTCCCTTAAAATATGAAAACATCCATTCACTTCTATAGTGGTTTTAGCAAGCAAATACACCATAAGATCTATATATATATATAGCAAAACAAAATCAAAAATTGAAATGAGTCCTCTTTTCCTAATTTCATTAGTTCCACTTACCAAACACGTCAATATTATAATTTTCATGATTAAATTTTTATTAATTTTAATTAAATATTTAATTTTTTTATTTTTATTATATATATACATAGAAATAGATCTAGTCTTTTTTATGATTATTTTTGATTATTTTTTATTTATTGTGACCGTCCATTAACGGCTACGATCAAATTAAGTGTATGCAACTCTGTTAAATAAATTGTAATCGTTAAAAAATAATTGAATGGTCACGATTAAAAAAAAATCGATATATCTAGATCTATGTGAATTGCTAATCTCATTATGTTATGAAGGTTAATAAGTTCTACATTTTTATTTGAACAAAAAACCCACCCTACTTAGACATAAAACAAGACACAGCTCACTGATTTTTTTCATCTAACTGAGGTACGTAAAAATCATGTTTCAAAATTCATATCATGATATATATTTATATGAGAAAAATTTGTATGCATAAATGTTTTTCTCTTAAAAAATAACACAGGATACATCAAATTCATTATTGAATATTAAAGCAAAACATTTGACTAATATGCTTTGGTCAGTTGTAAAGGGCTGGATATTCATTCATACAAGTCACGTCGTTTCATAGAAAGTCCTGTTTAATTTCGAGCTTGGCCGGTCTCATGCGGGCATTACATATTGGGAATAACATCCAAAAAAGGGGCAAAGCATTTCCAATTGGCCATATAACAGAAACTCCCTCCCACTAGGAAGACGATAACATAACATTCGTCCGACAAATTAGAAATTAAACGCGTTTTTCTTAAAAAAAAAATCAACTTTTCTGAACTTCCTCTCCCCTTAAACACAAAATAATAATACAAATATTCTTCCTAAATATCAATTTCTGCATAATATGTTATTCTCAAATACAAACTCATTAAACAATATTAAATAATATATAATAAAGTATACATAAAAGTTAAAACATCATTTTTAACTACAAGTCTATACATATGAAATTTCCTCAAATCTGAGAGGCATATATATATATTCAGATCCTGTATTTGACCAGCATGACTTACAAATCATATTCGTGGTTGCCAATTAGTTGAAGATGTTATTTGAAGAGGCTGGGTAGGTACCATGCAATTACCCATAATT
>JASKGM010005841.1:0-11778 GCA_034509205.1 Ceratonia siliqua
CTCACCCCTTCTTATTAACATTTTTCAGATCATCCGCCTGCTGCTGAGTAGATTTCTGGGAATTCTGTTTGCTCCTAATTATTTTGGTAGACTTCTTTTTGGTACTGAATATGTATTGGACTCCGAGTTTTGAAGCTAAAGGGAGCGTCAAAAATTTATTTTTATTTTTGGTTTGTTATTATTGCAGAGTCCTGCTTTAGGATTTGGATTTATTCTAGGATTATTTTTCTTGTTATGGATTGTTGGATTGTGTGCAGAAAGACTGATTATTGCTTGTGGTTTAGTTTTACACAGTTGTATTTTGGGAAAGTTCGTTTTATAGGGGAGACTCTGTCGAAAGCTTTTTTTATTATCCTTTAAGTGTTAGGCTTGCTAGACTAAGTTTAGTCTATGCGCCGGTCATGGCCCCGAGTTGGGTCGTGACAATTTAAATATCAAGAGAGAATATATTTTTTTTATCTATCTAAACATTGTTTGACCATTGTCATCCCTATTCTACTGTTCATTTTCTTTCACATCCCAACAGGATTTATACCTGGGAAGTAATGAGAATTTAATACAAATAAAGCAGTCTCAACATCAAAGAAATTTTGTTGATATAGAGACAATCTAAAAAAAAGTCAAAAGAAAAACAAAGAAAACCCTGTTAGGTTGAGAACCCAAGAGGGGATAGCTTAAGCAAAAGTTAAGAAAAAAAGAAAATAAAGCCTGTAAGATCAAAAACTTAAAAAAGGTGGTTTAAACAAAAGTTAGTGCGAATATAAAGAAAGCATGTTAGAGAAAATCTAAAAGCAAAGGCAAACGAAGAAGGGACAAAAGAAGGATCCTAAATGTTTTTTTTTTTTTTAAAAAGTGAAAATATCACAAAAAACACGAGAGAAAATTCCTCGTAAAATTTTCAAAAGGGAAAGATCTAAAGTTTTCAAAAGAATTCCCACGATGTAAAGATTGTGTTTGAAAAAGAAACATTCTCATTGCAACCCAACATCCACATTTGGGACTTTATACATCCATTATTTCTCAACCACAATTCTCACCCATTAAACCCCATTACAATCATGAAAATTTTCTCTTGGTAATGAATTCTATATAAGTTCCTATTGAAGATTAAGAAAGCAAGAAAAATTGAGGAGTCCACAAGGGCAAAATTAATTTATCCATATATCCTATCACTTCAAAACCATTTTAACATGGCCACATTACGAGCATGTAAAGTCCTTGCTGAGGTTTAGTTTGTTTGACAAATCAGCTGGGGCAAAACCCTGTAGATAATGAATCTTAGGATAAAAAAAAAAAAAGAATTGAATCTATAGTAAATGATTTGACTCAGAATAAAAAAACTTTGCTCAATATCAACTAAGATTTTTCAAAGGGAATACCATATTCTAGAACTAAGGCAACTTTCAAAATGTCAATTCAAATTTTATCACACTTTATTGATGCTTATGGCATTTCTCTGAAATTAATCTTTAGACCATCAAATCATACCAACCCATCTCTCCAAGACTTTCCAATCTTAAAAAAAAAAATCATTCCCTTTTGAATAACATCATGCATTGATACATTGATTCAATGACTTGGTTAAGCAAGGTAAGAGTGGATCTTACTAGTGGACATTATAAGCATTAATCAATGAAGAGTGAATATGCAATGACTTAAGGATCTTGTCAAGAGAACTCGGTTGAGCCAATAACTTCTATGACTCTCTAGGACATAAATTCGAAGTCACTCTCTCACTCAAAAAGCAGAGCATAGAGTCAGAGGTCTAAGCAGCTTCTTCCAAGCATAATCTTGGGTTGATCAACCTTTCAAGCTATAATCAGTATGAATCTAGGGTAATATGGTTTTCCATAATCCGGGGAAGGGGCATCCTCTCCACCATAAGCATTATAAGTTCGATTTTGTAAAATTCTCCGCAAGTGCACAGATCCTTTCTCGTAGTAAAAGGAATATGGGGAATCTAGTATCATCCCACAAGGATTAAAACTAAGTGTCAATTATGTGTTAACATTAATTTTACTTCAGAAATAATTAATTGAGAAGTAACGCAAGAAAACGCAATTTAAAGAAACAATTAGGGTTTTAATGCAAATTAATATTATTGAGGTCCTAGGGCTTCTTACTTCTCCTATAATTAATCTTATTTACTCTTTAGTTGTTACCTACTCATGTTCTTTACCATGATTGAAAGATCCACTTCCCTAATTTATTTAATACCGTTCCGGGTGTGATATATTAAAACTGCATTTATTTAACAGTTTATCACTTCCACTCAAATTTAATTAAACATGCATGCATTACATAGTTGTTCTATATATGGAATTTTTTAAGTGATCTACCCAACTTATGCAGCAACCTCCTGGATTGCTTTCAAATTAGGGTGTTTATTTTTGTATGCTAATTTCATATATCTCTTCCAAACTCAGTTATGAACATGCTATCATCTAATTGGTGATAAGGTAATTAGAATCATTAAATATGAAAATAAACATTCAATCAAGATTTAAAGAAACATGAATAATCTATATCTATATCTATATCTATCTATATTATATTCTAAAGTAAAATGTTCCCATATGGCTGATAGGAGACTGACAAGTGTCATTATTTGATGCTTGCACATGTTATTTTGTGGTGCTTACATACATGTCACTCTCTTGCTCTCTTTTTTTAATTTAATTCATTTTTAAAAAGTCAATAGATTAAAGTTATGAATTATCAATTATATCTCAATAGAAATAAAAAATATATTTAATAGAATCTCCTCATTTGATCCATGATAATATGCTAATGATTTAATAAGTTATTATTGAAAGTTATTTTTAGATAAACAAATAATTGGAAGCCCTAATAAGCTATTATTGAAAGTTATTTTTAAATAATAATTATTTTTACAAATTTAAAATTTTTGTAAAAAGAAATGGTAATTTCAAAATATACCAGATTTATTTTTGGTAATTTTGGAATTTCATTAGTTTGTTTCTTTTTAATTTTGAATTTCAGATTTATTGGAATTATAATTTCTTTTACAATTTTAAAATTTTTGTAAAAAAGATTTGGTAATTTCATAATTCAACATTCACAATTCTAAATTTGCCATATTTATTTATGATAATTTCAAAATTTCTTTAGTTTGTTTCTTTTTAATTTTGAATTGAAAAAAATTTAAATGAGATAATATTAAATTTTGAATTTTGTCAACTGTCACAACGTGACGGCCAGTGAAAAGCCATCATTTTATGATTTTGGGATGTGTGAGGGAAAACACAGAGAAAATGGGAGTCGCCACCAATTAATTAGAAGGATAATTGAGATCCTAAAAAAGGAAGGAAAACTGGCTCTCGGAACCAGAGGAAGGATTCGGGAGTCTAATTACGCGTAGGGAAGGTGTTAGGCACCCTACAACATCCATCCTTAAGGACGGTTACCATAAATTTTTTGTGCTTTAATGAATTTTAATTTATGTAAAATTACCCCTTGTATTAATAAAATAATAATGGACAAAAAAAAATAACTAGACCTACCTTACCAAGTAAGTGTCTACGTACCCCAAAAGGGATCAAGGTCAACAAAGTTTGAAATTGGTTTTGTTAAATTGATTAAGTGAAAAGTCATTAGGACATTTAGGAGAAATTAAATTTTCACTTAAAGCTTAAAAAAAACGAGCTAAAACTTTGGAGAGAATATATCTCTACTAAAAGCCTGTAAGAACTGAGATTTTGAAAACTAAAATTTCACTAAAAGTTTAAGGAAACTAGAACATTGGAGAGAAACAATCTCCATTGAATGCCTGTAAGAGTTGAGACTTTGAAGAAATAAGATTCCACTAAAAGCCTGTAAAAAAAAAAAAAAACTAAATTTCGGAGAAGATAAACTTCTACTAAAAATTCATTAAACATTGAGTATATGAAATTCATAAGAGTAATGGGATGATAAAGGGGTTTGAAAGGAATAAGGGCCAAAATGTAATTTATGAAAGTTACGGGTACAAAATGTAATTTATGGGGCCAAAATGTAATTTATGAAAGTTATGGGTCCAAAATATAATTTATGAATGCAAAGAGGCAAAAATATAACTTAGAGGTAAAGAGGATGTTTTGGCCAAAATTTTACCTAGAAAACGTTTGATAGATCCAATGGACCATTTTTTTTTTATTTGCTAAGCTTAGGACCCACATTTTGGAGTTGATTTTTTTATTATTATTTTTCTTGTAAAACTTAAACCCTTGAAACTTCATATTAACTTTATTGGGCCCTTGAAACCCTTCATTAATTTGGGCATTTAAAACCCCCCAGGGATTTCAAATTTTGTTTTCCTAGGCTATTTCGATTTAGCATTTTTTTCTCTTTTTTATTTGTACTCAAACAAGAAGAAATAAAGGTGCCAAACAAAGATTAACTAAAACCCAGTGGTAGCAAAATACAGAAACCAAGAGAGTCCAATGCATCCAAATTCACATGCAACCATAGTCCTAATGGGCTTTCAATTCCTAAGGCTTCAGGAGAATGAATTTTATCATCCAAAAGGGGGACCATACCTTCAGTCGTAGTAACATTGTACAAACAAAATGCAAAATAGAATTATTTTAATTGAAACCTTATCTTGGAATAAAGAACACCATAAGGTTCTTCCATCTAACCAATCCCAGAACGCATTGTTAATATCCTTTCTAAATCAAAACAAAACCCACATTGGATTGACATTTGGTGCAACATTTAATTCAAAATTTAAATTCCTTTGGCCATGAAAGATAAACTCAATTTAGCTTTAGGAATACCTAACTTAGACCAGTAGCAATACTTCCCTCTACCCCCTCATTCCTACTAAATACAAATGATAGGAAGTATGTTATCCCCCCTCCCAGTAAGCATGAAATACAATCAGGTTTGGCCCAATTTTCCATTCAATGAGGGAATCAGAGAAAATCAGTGCAAACCACATCAAGAAAGAAAACCCGAATAGAGAGGGCTATGCATTTTGAGTCTTCAGAGACTTAGTATAATGGAAATGTTAAAAGAAAGTGCTAAACGATTATCACCATCAGAATTTCCATGAACACAGTTTGCCAAAAAAACATGTGATTAACATCCAAGGAAGATTTCATAACAAATTCTAATCGTAATAGCATATACGCCTAAACAGGAATGTCATATTAACATGGAACCAGTAGGGATGGAAAGAATTACAAGAACCACCAATGAATGACTCTGCCTTGGCAAGCCAATCCTTAGCACAGACTATCTCTTACAGTAATTTGGGAGATTTAAGTTGAACAGGAATTACCTGTAGATTAACAAATCCTTTTGCTACAGTCCTCTGGCTATTCTCATGAACCCCGGTATCTCCTTAACCTTTCAGGCTTTTAGTTTCCAGACAATCCTCTCCCTTCTCCATTTCTCCCAGGCTTCCTTTTTTTTGCTAGTTTCATAACTCTTCTCTTCTCGGTAGCTTTTCCAATCGCCCTCCCTTTGAAGATTGAAAAAAATCCCCTTTTATAGCCATCCCGAGCCCTAGCTGTCAATGTTGCTTTGCTTGGTAACGAATCCCGTGGATAGAGTCGGCGATCAACCGCGAATCACAACGGCAGGGATGTTGTCGCACATGGCTCCTGCTATAGTGACCTGGAATCATGCCAGGGGTAATCAAACAGAGCCCGAATCATGGGTGACAGAAAACTAATTGTTGATTCAGAGTGCCAGAGATAAAGGAGAAAATGGGCTTTTGACCCGTGAGTGCCGGATAGAGACAGGGAAAGCTAGGAAAGGGAGAAACAATGGACAGAGGCGTGCGTGATGGTGCAGAAAGGAATTACCAAAAATGGCGAGGCACAGGGCTGAGAGTGCGCGGCGTGAGGCAGAGTGAATGGGGAAGACAGCATACCAATTGGGGAATTAGGGTTTTTATGAGGGGGACCAGAGAGAGACCCCTGAGGGAGTGGGACATGGGAGAGTGACAGGGGGCGCAGTGCCGGTGAGGAAAGGTGTATAGATTGTCGCGGGGACCAGAGGGAGATGCTGAACCAGAGGCAGTGATTTGGGATTTTAGGGTTTGAAGGGGAATCGGGTCATGGGTTATAGGATCTAGGCCAGGGTTTGGGTTAAGTGATTGGGTTGGGCTGCAAGTGGGTTTGGATGGGCTGAGTGTGTTGTTGGGCCTGAAGGGGAGATTGGGCTTGAGGGAGAGATTGGGCTGGACTGTTTTTTTTTTTTAGTGAGTTGCCAAAAAACAAAAGGCATCTTGGCCCATTTTCTTCTCCGTTTTTTTTTTGTTATTACTTTTTGTTCTTTTATTTATTATTTTTTTATGTTTTCTTTTTTTTTTTAATTTAATTGACCCCCTTTTTATTATTACTTTTTTTTTCTTTCTTTTCATCATTTTTTTTAATTTTTATTGTTACTATATTTTTCATTCATTTTTTTTATTATCTTTTTATTTTTGTCTGGACAAAATCTAGTGTTTACATCAACTCATCCAACTTATTCAATTTTATTGACCTCTTACATGTCTATTTTTGGTGATTTATTCATTGAAACAAAATCCACTAATATTAGTTTTGAAAAATCTCAACTTAGACTCAACTAACACCTATAAGGGGTGAATATGTGTAATTAAATATTAAAGTCAATTAAATAGCAAATCAAATAATTTAAAAACTCAATCAAAAAATATGCAATTAATTAAAACTAATAAATAATAAATAAAATGGACACAACAATTTGTTAAAAAATTAAATGAATTAAAAACTTTTAAAAACTCTTCAAAATAAAAACTACTCCGGGTGTAAGCTAAGCATCACCTCAAATTCACTATAGTAAGGTTAAATTACAAACACATGATTGACTCCAATGACAACATACGAAATCAACTAAACTCACAACACAGCTTACCAATTAAGTCTTAGCCTCTGCAATACCCTAAACCTTTATGCCTTCTATAACATATCCACTTTGAAATCTTTGAAGATTTGCTTTTGGAACTGCAGGATTTTATCCTTCAGAACCTCCGAAGCTTCAAGTAGATGTATGGTTGAAGGTTTTAGATCCCCTCTTAATTTCTCAAATCACCCCTTAATCTCATCTTCTTCTATATGTAAAATATTGCTGCTGCCATCTACATCAATTTGGGCATTCTCTCCTACTTTCAATATAGCCGCCACACCCTCTTTATTTTTCTTATGTTTCTTTTCTTCAAAACCACTCTTATATGCACTCTCCTCATAAAGTCTCATAGTCAAAGAAGGATTTTTCATTCTCTTAAGTAAGGATTCCTCTTTCCTTGGATTAATAGGCACATGACACATTTTACCTTGGAAACAAACCAATGGAATTATACTATAAAACAAAGTCTTAAGTGGGGTCATGGAATTAGCCAACCTAAAATGATAAATCCTAACAAGTTTAATATAAAATATGCCAGATTTATTGGAATTATAAGTTTTTTTACAATTTTAAAATTTGTAAAAAAAATATTATAATTTTGTCAGGGATTGAGAAGTTCGAATAAATCTAGTATTTTGTTTTGCTAAATCTCCATGTCTTCATCTGCTTCAATCTACCATCCATATTGTTTTACCTTTTCCTCACCTCGGCCTCTCTCCTTTCTTCTCTGCCTCTCACTCAAATTGATTCAACTGAGCTGTCCATTTTGTCAGGGATTGAGAAGCTTTCAAAGCTATGGCCGTCCATTTTGGCAGGTTTCTCTCTGACATTATACTTCTAGTGAGTTTTTCATTTTTCCTTCTCTTTCTGATTCTACTTGGTGTATCTTTAATTAACCATTCGTTCATGCTGTATTTGTCGATTAATGCATTTATACCTGAAGGATGTTTCCGCTTTTCTTTGGTGCATGATTTTTCTGTTGTATGCCTTATTGATTTTTTCCTACATTGGTTTCATTCCTTAGATTCCCCCCTCTCTCTCATCCATTTTTTCTCGTTCTTCTCTTTCTCCTGCTCCCTATATATGCTTCTGTAATGACTGCCTAAAGAAGAAGGCAAAAACAAGGTACGCTGTTAGTTTCTATCACCTAATGCAACTTTAGTCCTTAACTACTTTTGTCTCAATCATTGCTAACCTATGTGACTCTTGATCTGAGGCTAATGCTATACACCAAGAGGATTTGAATTGTTTTAATTGGTTTCTTTCTTGTCAAAATTTTCTATACTTATATTCTGTAATAATTTATATTAGTAAACTTTTACGAATTAGGAATCCAAGAATATTTCATTAACTAAATTAAGTTGCTATGAGATGATTTGTGTAGATTAAATTTAAGGATGATCTGACAACTAGGAGACCCTTGGATGTTGTTGGGATCACAGTTCAGATAAAAAGGTACACGTATAGTATCCATGGTAGATCACAGTTCAGACAAAGTAAAGTGATTTTCTCCTATAGATTCTCCAAAGATATCTGGGGGTGAAAGTAGAGACTGCCGATTCTGCTGCTTAACTCTTTCAAGATAAAGTTCCTGCCAAAATGTAAGTCTAATATTGCTTCATGCATGTTACCAAGTTATCTTTACAGTTATTGTTGTGGTTAGAAATGTTTAGGATACAAATTTATGATTTTGAAGCATGAACTGAGTTTGTCTTGGAATTTCATATGTCTACTTATAACAGCAGCAGCAAATGAATGTTGATCATTCCTCTACATTTTGCATAGGACCTTTTGTTTTATGTCACTTAATGGAGAAAACTGACAAAAAAGCATAAGAGAGAAATGATGCATTGATCAATAATAAAGGGCAGCCAAGTAGCCATATGGTTTCTGACTGAAAATCAGGCAACAGCAAATACAAGTCCAGATGTAAGTTGAAGCATCTTTGATGGACAAATCGAGAAATTCTTCTCAGTTTTTGCTTTGCCATGTGAAATATATTGAGAGCTGATACATGATTTTTATTTGTTTCAGGTGTATACTTTGCCAGAAGTAAATTTGGAATCAATCTTTCAGACAACACTTTAGCCAAAGGAATATGACTTCCCCTCAATACTGCATCTCCAATTCTCGTTGAGCAAGAACCATCTTCCCAATTTTCCCCATATTCCCCATTTCCAAATGCCCATTTAAGTGAAAACAACAGTATGAATTTTGTTTCTGAAACTACTGAAGAGGATGACAACGCTAATGAGTTCTTGAATTTGATTTTTGCTGTCTCTGCGCGGGTAAAGATATGTTCTTGAAATGATCGATATTGGAGAATGTATCTCCATTAGTTCTTAAAGCACTCATTGTTTCTTTAGGTTACATCACTGGGTGCATTTTAGTGATGTGCATTTTTCCGCATTATTACAAAGTAAAGTGATTTTCTCCTATAGATTCTGCAAAGATATATAAGGGTGAAATGTATAGTTTGAGTTGTTGATGTTTGCCATTGCATTGCTCATATCTAGCACTATATAGACTTTGGAAGTACTCTTGCCTTTTTGCTTTGGGTACTCAAGGTTTAACTTCACTATTTATTTTCTTTCGAAATTGATACAACATGGAAATATTCTGGATACTACTTCAACAGTGTGTAATGAACATGCTGGTTCAAGGGAATTCTAGGTAATGAAAATGGTTAAAATCATCCCGTGGCGCTGTACAAGCTGGCACTCCTCCACTGCCTTCTAAGCATGAAGTCAACCAAGAGAAAAAAGACAGTATCTTTCAAGAGGATTTCCAGGGAGTGCACAATTTTTCTGATGACTCAACAGCAGATAAACATTTATCTATTTACGTTATTAACAGGGTTAGCTCTCCTTCTCAAGGAGATGTAAAACAAAATATCATTCGAGATCAGACAACTTAGTCTCACAGAGAGCTACTGCAAGAAGATCTCAAGCACAAAGGAAGGTATCAAGCAAAGCAGCATTTCAACATGAGGTGAGAAAACCAAAGCTGCTGCACTAGAGATATGGGGAGGCCTGTCTTTATCGAGGAGACTTATGCTTCCTTTGAAGCAAATTTAAATTTTAGCATATGCCATTGATAAGCCTTTGCACTATATGATGTAATCTGCAGGTTCAGAAGGAAACAAACATTGGAATCAAACAAAGATTAGAAAAAAGCTCAGGGTACCAGTTCAAGAAAGAATATGGAAACCACAAGCGATGGTGCCAATAAAAGGGGTTCTTTCATCTACCTGGAGACACCTTCAATGAGCCAAAACCCAAGTCTACGCACAGTATATAAAGTTGGTTATCAAAGAGAAGTGTAAATAAATATTTTGAAGTAACAATAATCTCACCATGATTATTTATATGATTTAAGTTTATCTTGATATTAAAAGTAATTTTTTTCAAGTAATTTTTTTATAACATTTTATGACGTATTACTAAAATTAGTTAAAACTCTATAAAAAAAACTTCAATCTCATGTAGCTAATTTTATGTGTAATGATATTCACACACTAATTTTTTTTTATACCACCCTTACACCTCACTCTTAATCATTGATATATTATAAAATAATGATGATTAATAGGTGATATATAATAATAAAATAATATATGTGATAGGAGATGTGAGAGTAGTGTAAGAAAAAGTAGTGTATGAGTATCATTACCCTAATTTTATATAAATACATTTGGAGATTGAATTTTAATTTAATTAAATAAAATTTTATGATATTAAAATTCATTATCTAAGAAGTTAACAAAAAAATACTTAAAATGATATCGTCTAAGTAAAATTATCTATTTACACTCTTAATTATCTTTAATTATTTATACAATTAAAAAATATTTTTAATATATAAATGGTTTATCTTCCTCTACTTTTGCTCTTATTCTCTTATTGAAGGCAATAGTTTATTGTACTATTTATATAATTCAATTAGAAAATTATAGTTTTTATTTATATTAATCAATCATAAATTATAAATAAATTTTAAGTAAAATAAAAAGCTATCCTTATAATATATAAGGAAAATATAATAATTATGATTGTGCAAAACTATTCTAATAATCAAAAGTGTATTCATATTTAATGGGTACTTGTATAGTTTATCTACTTGGGTCTAGGAATAATTATCAATAAAGGTATGGAGCAAAACATATTTGAAAATTTTAATTTGTAAAAAAGGTAGTAATATATCGAACATTACATATAATGTCTTATTTATAATGAGATATTTCATAAATTAAATTAGATATATATATTTGTTATATTTAAATAATTAATTGTTATTTTTTTGTTTAATCTCAATTGTCAAACGGTACAGCTGTACATTACACGGATTCTCCATTAATATTAACTAAAGAAACAAATATTCATAATTAAGAGTCTATCTAGGTCCTAGAAAATAAAACTAAAACATTTTTAAATTAAAAGAAAACAAAAAAAAATAAAAAGAACATAAAAAATGTGCCTTCTACCCTACTCCTGAATAACAATACTAAAGTATAGACTTCTAGTAGAATAGTATGTACCCATAAAAAACCTAATGGAAAAACTCTTCCTAGCTCTAATCCGCTCCCTTCTCCTCTCTCTTGCCCTAAGAATAAGTAAATGTAATGCAGCCAAGTCCCTTTATTTATTACTGGAGTTCCCCCTTAAATTAACGAAATTAATTACAAGTTTGTTAGATTTTTTTTCCTTATCTTAAGGGATAAGTTAGTAAGAGTTTAAATTGCGTGTAGCCAATTTTTGCAGCTTAACGTGCCCATCAGTTTTCATTAGTAAAATAGGCGAACTGAGCTTGGGTAAAAAATACAAATTTGTATATCTTTGCCCTAGCTTTCCAAGACTTCTTGAATCATCTTATTTCGAGATCTTTAATCCAATTTATGCT
>JASKGM010005842.1:158-44077 GCA_034509205.1 Ceratonia siliqua
CAACATTGGTTTCGCATCAGAACGATAACTCACTCACTATATATTACTTGTCACGATAGCGTACACTTACGTTTTGCCGAGGTTTGGAGTTCAACATTGGTTTCGCATCAGAACGATAACTCACTCACTATATATTACTTGTCACGATAGCGTACACTTACGTTTTGCATAATTATAATTTGTGAATAGTAACCTCAAGAGTTATAGGGTTTAAAATTAGGACAAATTATAATTGATTACAATGTGCTTAGGTATTTTTTCACTTTGTGGACCTATGATTTAAATCTTAATAATTTACTCACATGTGTTTTGTTTTATTAATTTTTAATTAATTGAAACTAAATTCTTATATTTTATGCTTAATAAAATGATAATCTCTTATTAATTGTTATATTTGATGTCTATTTTATAAATTTTTATTATATAATTCAGTCAATTCCCTCAAATTTAACCTAAACCTAATAAAAAAAGTCCTTAAATTTAAGCCAATTATCCCAAATTGAAATTAAATTTCTACATTTTATATTTAATAAAAGAAGTGTTGCTTGTTAATTATTATATAGCACTATCAATTTTAAGTTCTGCCTAATGGGTTGACCCATTTTTATAGGATTTGGATAAGGTTAGGGTCTTGATTTACAAAACCTAAATTTAAGCAGACCTTTTTAGGCCCAACCCTTTAGGGCTATTCAAGCTTTGCCTTCCTTGGGCCAAGCTTGACCTTTCGGCATGAATTTTTTTTTAACAATTTTTTTAATTTTTTTCCTATATAGCATATAAATGTGTTACAATATTAGAAAGATCATAGATATAGATTCTCTCATTTTTCAATGATGGCTTATGACATTTTAAGTATTCAAATTACCACAGTAGCCTCTGAATCTGGTTTTAGTATTGGTTCTCGTGTTCTCAACAAGTATATTTATCTTCTTCCTCAAAATGTTGAGACTCTTATTTGTACTCGTAATTAGTTATTAGGTTTTTCTTCTGTCACAACATGACTGCTGGGAAAAAGACACTGTCATGACCTTAAGGCGACAAAACGAAAAAAAAAACAAATAAGAAATTGGAGTTACTACCAATTAATTAGAAGGATAATTGGGATCCTTTAAAAACTAAATATTGGCTCTTGGAACTAGAGGAATGGTTCAAGAGTTTAATTTTGCATGGGAAAAGTGTTAAGCACTCCACAACGTCCATCCCTAAGAATGGTTACCCTAAATTGTTTGTGCACAAATTTGTTGTATTTAAATTACCCATTTTTTGTTATTGCGATTTAGAGAAAATAAAAAGAAGAAAGAACTGGACTTGTCTTACTGTGTAAGTGCCTATGTACCCCTTAAGAGGATCAAGGTCTAAATAGTTCGAGATAATTTGATAAGATTGTGCCTAGAAAAGATATATAATCAATTTCCTAAGGTGGCAATGTTTTAGATTTGCCTAGGAAGCTCATCTCTCAGGCGAAAATATTTTGGATAAAGTGGGAGGGAACCAGACCTGCCTTACTGCGTAAGTATCTACGTACCCCAAAAGGGATCAAGGTCAATGTAGTTTGGATTTTATTTTGATGAGAATTTGCCTAGGAATTCCTTAAGGCAAAAACTAATTTTAGATCATGTGAGAAAATAAATCTTCACACAGAATCTTAAAATGAATTAAGACAGTATGAGAAAATAAACTTCCACATAAAGCTTGACAGAATAAGAGAACAATTATCTACATAATGTTTATGAAGAAAATAAGACAATATGAGAAAACGACTTTCCACATAAAGCTTAACAAATGAGAGAATAATTCTCTATATGATATTTGAAAGGTGATGAGATAATATGGGAAATGAATTTCTATATAAAACTCAACAAAATGGGAGAATAATTCTTCAATTAATGTTTGAAGGGAAATGAGACAATATGGGAAAATGCCTTTCCATATAAAGCTCAACAAAATGGGAGAACAATTCTACATATAATGTTTGAAGAAATAAAACTTATTATTCTGAGTTAAAATCCCATTTTCAGGAGTTTTAGGACAATACTATAATTTCTAAAATACTTGGGGCTAAAATGAAAATTTGAAAGCATCAGGGCCAAAATGATATTTCTAAAAACTTTGGGGTCAAAATGAAAATATTGAAACTTCTATGGTTGATGACGTGGCAACACCAGAAAAATGACCTAAAGGGACCCGTAAAAATTTATTTTAGCAACCAAATAATTATTTTCAAGAGTCCCTTATTATTATTAATTTATTGCCTATTATCCTGCATATATCTGTTCGACTTGAAAAGAGAATAGAAATGGGCCTTTTTGAATCTTTGTAAATTTGGCCAATGGGCCTTTGGAACCTAATGACTTCAAAATCTAAATCCTCAAATGATAGGCCTTTCAAGGATATAATTCTAACCCTTTCTTAATCACCAAAAATTCAGATATTCTACATCCTTAACTGATTTTGGACCTTGGACCGCCTTTCAAAAAAACTTTGATTGGACCTTTAAATCTTTAGGGAAGCATCTTCACACATCTATCACATTCGAGCGTTGGACCAAAAAAAACTGTACGTAGAAATACTCCTTTAAAAGTAAGCTTCCATAAATTTAAAATCCATATTTGTCTTGGAAACAACAATAAAGAGTTATCAAAGTATTAAATGATATAAACTATAAAGGACACATTCCAGAGACACAATAACATAACAAACAACAAGAATCCCAACATAGAGTTATGAGAAATGGCAAAAAATGCGCCTATGATTTAAGCAGCCACTATGGGAAAACCAATAAGCAACATTAAGGCAAGACAAACAATAAGATTTACACAGCAACGTAAATGTAGTAGGAAAGAAGTATCCTATAATATACCAAACACATGACCCAAAATAGAGCAAAAGCTAAAGCCACGAAGGTGTCCGTTGTTTCAATTAAACCCTAGTTAAGTGACTATCATTTGCCTAACCAAAAGATTTGAAACAAGATCCAATTTTTCAAATGGCCAGATAAAGGAACAATTCAGTCTAAGTCAAATTACCCGCTGCTAAATCACAAGCTTAAGACAATGTCGTATCACCATGAATTTCAAAATATATTTGGAAGAAATAGATCCTAGATTCGACATCAATTCTCGATTGTAAAATAGCACAATAACCCAAATCCATTTCCAGATTAGGCTTGATCCTAAATTTGTGTTAACAGAATTAAAACCCACAACATGATATGCCAGGAAAAAAAAAGCTGAGCAACATGTAAACACTTTGTCCTAAGTTAATTTAAAATGATGAGTTGCTAAACCAGTGAACTAGCATGAGATTAGCGAACCATTAACTAGGATTGATGTCTAAAATACCAGATCGCGCAATATCAAATTGACAATCATTTCAAAACACAGATTATAAGCATCAATCCATAATGGAATCCTTGAAGCACATATTGTGACCCATGGCCGAAAATTAGAGACAATAAAACATGCTTAAAACTAAACTTGAACCCCAAGGTCAACATTAACTAGTTCAAATGTATCCTGAATCTAAGATGGGGATGGAATTATAATCAGCATAACACATTCAAGCACAGACTGAGGCCAACTTGAATCAAAGAGTAATTTTACTTCAGATCACAACAAAATTTAACACAAACCTCCTTGAAGAGAAAGTAAAAAAAAACATACTCCAAGCCAAACGTCTTCTTCTCCTGAAATCGCTCACACCCAAGTCAATCCCATTGAATTCTAGTTTTTGAAAATTGGGTTTTCCTCATAATCTTTTCTTTTCTATCGATCCCCTTTTTTTCTTCTTCGAGCTCCTCCCCTTTTCCACCTGGTAGTTAGCACGCTTTATGGTATCATGAGGGAACAAGATCACGGCTTGTAGCAGGAGTTGTCGAGTGTAGTGCGTGAAGGCAAAAAATGAGGGGACCAGCAACACAACAATGTGAAATGCAGAAGGAGGATTATGAGGTTGCAAGGTTGGTGCAGAGAAAAAGACAAAGGAGCAAAGGAGTGGGGGAGGCACAGAGCAGAGGAGCAAAGAAGAGCAGACTGAAGAGTAGAGGTATGGTGTGAAGAGTGAAAGCACAGAGGGAAATGGATGTGTTGGAAGCCAATGGATGAAGGGTGAGGAGGCTAGGTTATTTTCAAGAAGGGAGTGGGTTAGGTTAAGTCCAAATGGGTTGGGTTGAACCGATTTAAGTGGAATGGACCAGGTTAGAGGGTATTTTGGGATGAGAGTTATGGTATATGGGCTGGGTGATTGGGCTACCAAAAAAAAGGAAGGATGGGTAGTTGGGCTCTTTTGCTTTTTGTTTTTGTTTTGTTTTTGTTTTTTTGTTTGTTACAATTTTCATTTTATTTTTTATTTTTTTATTTTTAATTCTCTCTTTTTCTTTAATTATTTTTTGTCTTGTCAATTTTTTTTGTCTTTCATTTTGTGATTTTTTTATTATTGCTTTTCCTTTTTTTTAATTTACTTCTCTCTTTTTTAAATTTCCCAATTTTTTTGACAATTACCTGAATAAAATCAAGTGTTTACACCTTCTAATGGTAATATTTATTGATTTATTTTAATGTTTATTTGTGTTATTTATTTCTTTTAGATTCTTATATTTTTTTAGTAATTATTTTCTTTTTAGATGATAGATGAAGATGATGATAATCTAAAAGACCAAATGAGTGTAACATCTAAAATATATTCAAATATCATTGTTGAAGATGATGCTTGATAGATATTTTAATTTATAATGTTGAGTTAGGGTAATTTTATGCTGTTATTGTTTGTAAACACCTAATTTTGTCCAAGTATTCTTAAAGATAAGTACAAAAATAAATAACAAAAAAAACAAAAAAAAGCAATACGAATTTAAAATACAAATAAAATTAGAAATAGAAAAACAAAACACAAAACGAAGAAAAAAAGAAAACAATTACATTGTCAAAACCAACTCAATTAGCCAACTCACCAAAGCCCAATTCCCGTTCATCACTTTTTCTTCATTTTTGACCCAACTCTCTTCTCCTTTTTATTTTATTTTATCTTCTCTTCTCCTTGCAGTCCAATTCACCTTAGTTCCATCCCCATTAATTTCGACCTAAAACATTCCACTCTCTTGCACTTATCCCATCAGCTCACTCATTTTTAATTCGGCCCAACCTCCTAATCTAACCCATTCTACAACCCGAATCCAACCCTAACCCAATTCTTTTTTTCCCTCTCCTACTTACCCTTGCAACCCTAGCCACCCCCTTTGTCTATCTCATTTCCTTTCCATCCCTCTCTCACTTTCTCTCTATTTTCATGCCACCTGCACAGCCGCTGCCTCTCCACCCTCAAATTTTTTCAAGCTGCGGCACCATACCCAGCCATTTAACACAACTATCGCTGTTCGCCTTTCCTTTTCCTTCCTCACCAACACTCTCACCCACTCTCTAACCCTTCTCTCTCACACTCTATGTCTACATCAATCATGCCAACCACCATTGTTTAAGTGGCTAAAAAGGGTTCAAGGAGAAGAGTAATCAAGGGACATTGTTTTTAGATTTATGAAACTCGTCTAGATCAAAAGGAGAAGAATATGTTGTTATAGCTCTTAGATTTTGGTGAAAAAGGGGGATTCTTGGAAGAAATACAACTGTTTAGGCGTCCAAGAGAAAATTTTGGGGAGCATTAAGCTGCCGCTTGAGGTCAAAGGAGGAGTGAAGCACAAGAAGCACATCACGAAGGTAACCATCTCTTTTCATTTACTGTATGCTTTCCTCTTCCTTCTATTTATGTTCTTTTTGGAAACCACAAGCGGAGGGGCATTTTAGTGTTTCGGATCTAACCTTTTTTTCGCATTATCATGAGTGAAGAAATATTTTCATGTTCTAGTGAGGATCAAAGCTGAGTTGTTACTTTGCTTTGAATTTGAAACATCTCATGTTTTTATATTTTAATCTCTGTACATATGAAAATATGATTTGTTTTCTTATGATGTTTTAATCTTTATCTATATGGAAAATACAGGGATGCTTTTGCATACTTGAACATGACTTCTCTTTTTACTTGATCCGGTTTCACTTCAAAAATTTGTTATCCCTTTATTTAAATCTGATTTAATTTCCCTTGGAAAATATGTGTTGTCTTTTATCTGAATCTGGTTTGTTTCTTTATGTTTTCATCCGATTGTGTTTCTAAAAAGAATATATATACAATATCTTTGTGTTAGTTTGAGACACTAAGTACCCCCTAGCTTTGAGTTCTAATTTCACACTTAAGTCTTGCTTGAATTTCATTTCCCATATGACAGCTGGTCATTTTGGTTAAGTATAGAACATTTGTTTTCCATTTTCATGGCCTTCGTGTTGGGATTAATGTTTGGGTTTGGGTTTATTTATTTTATTTTATCCTATTTTGTTATTTTAATTTAATTGGGTTGTATAGGTTTTTATTATTATTTGGTTTTATTTTATTTTCCCTTTTCCATGTTTGTAAGGCTTAAGCACCTTTATTTCTCTTCTTTAATTCTTCAAAGATCTCAATTTCCTTTGACTTAAAGTGGAAATATTTTTTCCCTGGGCCACTTTTTCAATGCGAACAATTAATTAACACGCGAATAAAAGGAGTCTCAAAGGCCCATTTTTTGAATGGTGTCACAACGTGATGGCCAGTGAACAGCCATCATTTTATGACTTTGGGGGCGCGTAAGGGAAAACCCAGATGAAAATGGAGTCGCCACCAATTAATTAGATGGATAATTGGGATCTTAAAAAAGAAAGGAAAACTGACCCTTGGAACCAGAGGAAGGGTTCGAGAGTCTAATTACGCGTGGGGAAGGTGTTAGGCACCCCACAGTGTCTATCCCTAAGGATGGTTACCCTAATTGTTTGTGCTTAAAAAATTAATGTATTTTAATTACCCCTTTTATTAATACGATGATAATGGACAAAGATGAAAAAATGAATAACTAGACCTACCTTACCAAGTAAGTGCCTACGTACCCCAAAAGGGATCAAGGTTAACGTAGTTCAGAATAGTTTGATTAAGCTAAAAATGATGTTAAGACATTTAAGGGAAATCAAATTTCCACTTAAAGTTTGAACAGTGAACTACGACATTGGAGAAAACATGCCTCTACTAAATGCCCGTGAAAATTAAGACTTTGGGAAAATGAGATTCCACTGAAAGTCCATGAAAAACTGAACTTCGGAGAAGACAAACTTCTACTGAAAATTCATTAAACGTTGAGTCTATGACATTTATAAAAGTAATGGGGCGATAACGAGATCTAAAAGAAATGGGGGCCAAAATGTGACTTTTAGGAAATTTGGGGACTAAAATGTAATTCTTGAAAGTATGGGGACAAACTGTGATTTTTAAAAATATGGAATTAGAAAGCAGATTTTTGAGAGTGCTTCATTCCTAAATTGAAGGTTATTTGCATGAAATATTAATTTTCCCTTAAGTATATTTTGCAAATATCCATTTAAGCAAATTAGAGTTATCTAGGGATAAATGGGCATTGAACTCCTTTTTTTTTTTTTAAATAAATCCATTGGGCCTTTGAAACCCTTGAAATTAATTTAAATGGGTCTTTGAAACCACTTTCGACCAATATTTTAAGTGGGCCCTTGAAACCCCATTTTTGGCAACAAGTGATTATTCTTTTAAGACCAAAATTATAACTAATTGGACCTTTGGACTTCAAATGAAATCATATTTTGTTTGGGTCATTAGGTCCTAACCCAGTCAGCCCATAGTAAGAGACTTTGGAAAAATTATACCCATAAATTCACAAATTACCTTAGCATGTGATGATTTTGAATTAACTTGACATTGTATGCTTGGGATAACATGACTTAGCCTAGCATCATAAACAATACTAACATATAATGATGTGACTAACATGTAATGATTGGAATCAATCAATGAGCATACAACCAGTATTAATACGATACCGAGCTTGACAGGATGCTCAGAATCTACTCAATAGTGATAAATTAACTCAATTCCATAAGCATGCTTGAAATAATCGATATGGTCAAAGTATTCATTTGAGAATCAAATATAATTCAAAGTGGCGTCATTGTAGAAAATAAGGATCATGTTTTTTTTTTTTTAAAATGTACCACACTAAACTCCATTCCAGAATACACAATCAAATAAATTCTGCTCACATTTAAAACAACCAACAAAAATGTTAGTTTCGAATTATCATGTAATCAAAACAGAGCATGGCAAGGATAATGTCAATATGGACTCAATGGTCTCAACCCCGTAAGTATATTTCCAGAAATTAAGTTCTTTGGTAATCAACCCAGGCACATTAAAGCCAAATTACAGTAACACAATCTTTCTATAGGCTAAATTAGATTGAAAACAAGCACAGCAGATCACAATTACAGTAACATGACTTTAAGATTCAAGTCTAGAAATTGAGACCAATCATGCACCATGTATGTTTTAGATTCATAAAGAAGTTGTTGAAAGGAGCAGCAACATATTTTAACAAGGAAAGTACTGAAACGGCAGCAAGTTCTTACAGAATATCAACTGAAAAAAATACCAAGACACCATCATATTTAGCAGTACAAATAACATCAAAAAGGTAGCAAACCTTGATAGAATGATAACTCTGATGTTTAGAGGAAAAGGAAATGGCTTTTCTTCATATTTTTATACCCTAAAGTCCCATCTGGATCCTCTCTTCATGCTCGATTTTCCTATTTTCGCACTGCTCTTGTTTCATCATCTAACTTTTGATTTCCCTTTTTGACCTGTTTCGTCTTTGATTTCCAAAACTCTCGGTTTCCACTTCGAAATTCTCTCTGTCCAGTTATTTCCCCTCAAAGGTTCCTTCTCTATATTCTGATTTTTGTTTCGCACTCCTCTATGATTTCTTCTGTCTCTGATTTGTGCCCCAGTGACTTGCGGTCTCCCTCTTTTTATCCCTTTCTCGGTGATTTTCTCCCTTCTCTGGTTTCGATTCTTTGTCTCAGCTTTGAGAGTCCACTTTTTCGCGATTTTCTCTGCTCTATTCTGTTTCGTGCTTGCCTTTTTATCAAAGCAACGCCCCTCTTGTTGTCGTGTGCCTTGCTGTGGCGTGAAGAGAAGGATGTTCAGAGAGATGGGTGAAGGAAGAGACCTTACGGGGAGAGGGTGCAGAGGCATTTTTAGAGGGATGGAGTGCGCAGAGGGTAGCGTGGAGGGGAAATACAGAGGAAGACAGTGTACGGGTTTCAGGGGGCAGAGAGTGATTTGGGGATTTAGGCTTTTAGGGGATCCGGGTTATAGGGTTGGATCCGGGTCAAGGTTATGGATATGGGTTGATGAGCTGGTTTGGACTTCAGAATTAGGACCACAGATTGTTTGGCTAAAACAAAAACAAAGGAAGGGAAGGATTTGGGCCAAAAATAAATGTTTTTACTTTATATTATTTTTTATTATTTATGTATATATATATATATATATATATATATATATATATATATATATACATATACATATATTTAGTAAGTAAATCTGGACAAAAATAGGTGTTTACAAATGGATTCAACTTCACTTAAGTAATGAAGTTTCAAAGGCCTAAATGAAAGGTAACTTTTAATTGGTAAATTAAAGTCTTTTCCCCAAGAGGTTTAAAAGAAAATATCTTTAAATAAGGAGAGAAACACGTCTTTTCTCCTAAACTACTTCAAGGTTCTTTTTCCCTATTGATTCCAAGGATCACTTTGCTTCTTGGCTTTAAGTGGAAGTACATTCTCCCATAATGTCCTAATTCCCATAGGCTTTAAGTGGAAGTCTATCTTCCCCTCAAGTCCTAATTTGTATAGGCTTCAAGTTGAAAACCATCTTCCTCTAATGTCCTAACATCCTTAGGCAAGAGATTATACATATCAATTTATCAATTTATCCAAACAATCTCGAATTATGTTAACTTTAATCTCTTTTGGGATACGTAGGCATTTATCTAGTAAAACAGATTTTATTCTTTCCTCTTTTCATCATCGTATTAATAAAAAAAATGTAATTAAAATACTTCAAATTTTAGACACAAACAATCTAGGGTAACCATCCTTAGGGATGGATGTTCTGGGATGCTTAACACATTTTCTATACGTAATTAAACTCCCAAACCATTCCTCTGGTTCAAGGGCCAGTGTTCTTTTTTTAAGAATTCCAAATATTTTTCTAATTAATTAGTAACGACTTTTTTTTCTCTGTATTTTTTCTTACGCGACTAAAGTCATAAAATGATAGTTTTTTACCAGTCGTCACACTGTGACATTGTTTTTTTAAATTTGTACTTGTTGTTTATTATAGATAATTTTGTTTTTGTTGGTATATATACTTGTTTTGAATAATTTAGAATATACTTTATTGACTTTTGTATTTAATTTTTATGTATTATATTATTTTTTGTTAATTTTGTTAGTTAAGCACTTTTAGGCCCACTTAAGCCCTAAAGGCCCATAGGATCGGATTAAGGCTTTCAAATATAGGCTCGATAAAAAATGATCGGCCCGAGCCCTCCCCATTTTTCTTTAGGCCCGAATAAGGCTAAGTTAGCCCGAATTGATAGTGCTATTATTATATTTGTTACTTATTTTTGTGAATTCTCATTATATTTAGCCAATTTCATCAAATTGAACCCAAACTAATTAAAAAAATCCTAATTTTCAATAAATTTCCCCATATTAAAATTAAATTATTATATTTTATACTTAATAAAATGATTTCCTCTTATTGATTATTATATTTGTTGTCTATTGTGTGAAATTTTATTAAATTTAGTCAATTCTCCCAAATTCAACCTAAACCAATTAAAAAATTCTCAATTTTCAACCAATTCCCCCAAATTGAAATCAGATTTTTACATTTTATTCTTGATGAAAGGAATGTCTCCTATTAATTAATCATATTTGTTGCCTATTTTTGTGTATTCTCATTATATTTAGTCAATTCCTAAAAATTCAACTAAAACCAACTTAAAAATTTTAAATTTCCAGTCAGTTTTTCCAAATTGAAATTAAATTCAAAAAACAAGCATAAAATATAACAATTAATAGGCACTCTTTTCATTAAGTATAAAATATAAGAATTTAGTTTCAGTTTTAAAGAATTGATTGAAAATTGAAACTTTTTAATGAAAATTAAGAATTTTTGTTAAAAAAATTAATGGGACGAAACCCAAGAATAATAAAGTCCCAAGATAATATATTGTCGCATTTTCAAACTACAAAATTGTGCCCAATCACATACAATAAATTGCAATTAACGTTTAAAATTAAATGCATCAATAATAAAGCAGTTAATAATTATTTAATCATTGTCGTTAAGAACAGGGCAGCAGCAATTAGGTGTGGCATCTTAATGAACACCCATATCTATTCTTCCCTTATTCTCTCCAAAATTAGAGTTAGTCACGACCACACTACCATCCCCACATGCTTTCTTCTTCTCTTTTTCTTTCATCAACAAGTTTTCTTCTAAATCCTACAAACAAAGATTTTAAGCATGCCTTTTAATTATAAATCCAACTGCCTCAAACTCAATATTTCTCTTGCAGTTTTCATCCACTGGTTTTCACATGATGGGAAACATTATAGTTCTACCTTAATATTCAGCATTCAATGCTTTTCCACTTACAATATGCGTATAGACATAAGCAATCTGATCCTAAGAAAAAAATACCCTGAGGCTAGAAATTCCTTAGTCAGGGAAGCATATCCCTTGTCAACACATAATTATTAACAATTATTATGTTTAATAATTTTTTAAAAATATATTAATAGAAATAATATTATTACATACTCTAAGACCCAATTTGAGAGTCGAAGCCGGTGTCAATATGAAAATTTATCATTTAAAAAAATATTTTATAAGAATTAATTATTCAAATATATTATTCTATAAATATATAAAATTGAATTACTAGCAATTTCATTTTTATAATTTCCAATTTCATAAACTTAGTGCATGATTTGTTTACTTTTTTTTTGTTTTGTAAGAGTTGTGTTATTTAAGTAATCAAGGTAGGATTTTACTTAAATTGTACAATAATTTAGTAAAATTTAATTGCAAGTTGAAGAATGCAGTGAGCCTTATCATTAATTATGCAGTGATTCAGTATAGTTAAATTATAATTATAAAATAAAAAATGATTAAAAATTTTAAGTCGAGAAACCAACTCAACCTAGGATTTGATGACCTGGATTAATCGATTATGAATCTTTTATTTAGGTTGGTTTAGGTTAGAAGCTTTGAAAAAAAAATAAAGCATCTGAGTTAGATTACCGTTGAGCTTCAACCCAAACTAATTCCATCCATATATTTATATCTATATTATTATATATAATTTTGGGAGAATTGATAATTTTAAAGTCTTTTATATATAATTTAATGTAAGAAAAAATAGTAGGTAGTTATTTATAAATTCCTCACTATCTTTTTCTTATTAATTTTAAAATATATATATTATATCCTATATCCATAGGATATGAATAACTATATTAATTTATTTTTTATTAAATGATCATATTTTTTATTTAAATATAAAAAATAAAATGAATTGATATTTTTAATGTCTTATCGTGATGCAAGTATTAAATAGGAACATAATTATTTTGAAATCTTTGTACTTCATAAATCAAAATCAATCCCTTTGCAATTTATTTTGGGTGAAAACACGGGCTTAAAGCCCCACACTTTTTCTTTTAAATTTGTAGAGTAAATTACAGTTACTCTCTGAAGTTTTAAAAACATATTCTCGTACTCCTTTCAGTTTTAATTTATATTAAAATCTACGTTTATATTATTCTCTCTAGTTTTAAAATATTTACTTTGCCCTCCTATATTATAAAATTTTCAAAAGTATTAACTCAACTTTTTAATAACTTGTTGTGTATTGAATTAGCTTATTGAAAGTTTTTAGAAGAAAATGTATTTAGCATAAGTTTTGTTAATAGATGAGAGATTTTTATATAAATTAAAACTAAATAGAGTGTGAGAGTGAGTTTTAAAAATGTCATGAATGTAATATACTCAGATTTGTAATATAGTAGCTAGAATTAGTGATAGGAATACTGAGTTAATTATACTATTCTTCTGCATAATATATTGTTCCTTTGAAAAACGTAAAATTGACAAGAGGAGACATAAGGGAGGAAGATAACGGTACATCGTTTTTCATAGGTAATGTTTTTCAAAGACAAGTCAATTGTGCCGATCTGAACTTCTTTTGAGATCTTTCTGCCAAATAGCTGAAGGAACCAGAAAGAGAACTAATGGGTTTCTTGGTGAGCTGGACTTTTGGGTTTTGAGTTTGTAATTAGCAACCACTAGCAAGGAGTGAAAAGGGAAAAAAAATTCTAAAATGTGCAAAATTCTGCGCCGAATAGCCACGCTCAAATTCCTATTATCGTTCCTAGATTGTATCCTGCGCCACCCTTTTTGTTTGTGTGTGACTGTGTGTGACTGTGTGTGTGGGGTGGGTTTAGACCCCGTTGCTTGTAAAAGTGATAATTATGTGGTGCTTTTGCCTCTCTATTAGCCTATCGCCCACGGATTAAGATTTGCGCTTTTTCCGTGTAACTTTCTTTGTATAAATGTACTATATAGAATTATTTTATTTTTTTAGTTATTAATCAATATTTGAATTAATTTGTCTACACCTCAATTAATATATTTTTTTAGTTATGTACCAAAACTAAAAGATTCATGAAGAAAATCATTACTTGACTTAGTATGGACTCATTAACAAAATTAAAATCATTGGAATGTGTGTATTTCTATATAATTGAGTAATGTTAATTATAACAAAAGTTATTTATAAGTTGTATAAAATTGCTTATATGAGTATATTTAAATTTGTTTAAAAAATTGTAAATAGATCACTTAAATTCATATATATAAAGAGTATTTGAAACACATAAAAATGTGAAATTGAATTGAATTGCAATTTTAATTCTTAAATTTTGTTATTTGGAATGTAATATATAATTGAATTGAATTCTTTATTTTTTAAAAATATGAGTTTACTTTAATAAATTTCAATTCTTAACAAAATTGATAAGATTTTGTAACGGAAATTTCCTTTGAAGTTAAAAGACTATTTTATCCTTATAAAGAGTTTTCCTTTGTAAAATTAATAATTAAATTAAATTATATCACTTAAAGTGTTGTCCAAATAATAAAATTTAATTGAATTATATAAAATTTAAGATTTATTTCAAATACAATGATTAATTAAATAAAATAAAAGTTTAATTAAATTATTAATGAATTTTTTTAAGGTGTTTATTAAACTATCGCCCCAAGCTATGTAAAATGTGAATGGGTCCTGTGCAGTAGTTGGTCATACAAACTGTGTATGTAGACCTCATCCATATTATGAATGGTTATAACCCTACAGTATCAATTATAGGACTGGAAAATAGCAAGTAGTTTTTTTTTTAAACACACCCATAATAATGACCACTAATCTATTAATTCTATTTCAAAACTTCAAAATTGACCCCAAGATTGGTTCCCCACCCTGCCCCCTCATGCTTCGGTAGCCCAAATATTGTATGTGAAAAGAAGCACAATTTGGCCCTACATATTCTCACAAATCAACATCTAAACGAGAAAGAAGAGAGAAATGAATAACTGAATTTGCTAAGAAGACAACATATCCTTTGTCTCCGCGTGTGCATGATTGTTATTACAAGTTACAAGCACAAGCATATGATTAAAGTAGCTTCAATGCTGAGTCTCCAGTACCTTCCTTCCTCACGTGGGGCATTTCAATATTAATAACAACAGCAACAGTTTAGTTTGCCTTTGCCTTAGGTAATAATTAATTAATAATATTCTATCACCGTTTTTTAGCCGTTTCTTATTGAATATTCAGCGCTAACTCTCTCAAAACGCTACTCAACCTGGTCCAACCCTGCCCGCCCAGCGCATTAATTAACAGCGCCTAATTAATTATTAACTCTCACAAATTGATCGCCCTAATGCAAAAGCAGTACCTACTACAAGCTGCAACAATCACCATTATGCTTGGTTTCATATCGACCAATCAGTTCTGTGCCATTAATTTAAAGATAATTAACTAACACCATGTTTAATTCACTAAAATGCCCCCTCATAGCCCCACCAAATTACATACACCTCCTCGTAGAAGCAATGATATTCTTGGGTAGAAACTGGCCTATATTTGCATACTAATCAATAAATATCACACATATATATTTTTTAATTTGGTTGCAATCAAAGTTGAACTCACAAATTTTAGTTTTGGAGACAACTATAATACTATTAAGTTACAAGTTTATTAATAATATCATACATAATTTAATAATTAAGTTTAACTTTTTTTAAAAAAAAAATTGATTGACAAATTCAATTTATAAAAAATATATAAATTAAAACAATCATAAATAAATATATAATTATATTAGATAATTTTTTCAAATGGATCTATTAAGTCCACATATGATATGCTTGTATATTTATTTATAATTAAATTATATTATATATTTTTTATATGCTAGATTTATATAAGAATTTTTTAATTTTTTTATTATTAACTTGCGCTCATTTATTAGTGATACTTATGTGATATAGGCACTACTTATCTAAAAAAATTTGAGTGACATTTTTTTTTAGAAATACTATTTTTACAAATATATTATAAAGCCAAAGGAAAAAAAGAAAAGGAATGACTAGTCTACTGTGGAGTATTCTATATTCAATAATAGGCTTTATAATTTATAATTTTAATTTGTTTAATTTTTAATTTTTAATTTTTTTATAATTTTTATTTTAAGAAATAAATTAAAAGAATTTAAAAAATATGAAAAAAAAGATCTTTTTTTCCTATTTTGTTTTTTGAATTATTTTTAAATAATTGTATTATGAAATTTTTTTAAAAAATTTCTTTTTTTCTAATTTTTTAAAATTTTTTAACTTATTTCTTAAAATACAAACTATAAAAAAACCTAAAAAACTACAAATTAAAATTTTAAAAATAAAAAACTCACTCTTAAATAGCAATACTCAAGAATAGAGTAGTCATTATCATTACTGTGATTGCAATACTCAAGAGAAAAAGATGTGATAAAGTGAGATAAAAATGATTGAATATAATGTAATAAATGAGTTTATAAGATATTTGCAAGTATAAAATTTGTATTTCTCACCTCTTTCAATATAAAAATATTGTGATTGCAAGCGACGGTGGAGCTAGCGATGATGGGATTAAAGCTTTCCCTTTTTTTGTTTTGCTCGTTTGTTTGTTATTTGGGCAATTATATCTTACAACCCCATTTTGGGTTATAGGATGACTTACGGGTGGCATTTTTTTTTATTTTATTATTTTTGGTTTAATTTTTTTTATTTTTGACATTAATTAATTATTTTTATATCATATATTATTTTTAGAATTTTTTGAATATTTTTTACTTTTAAATGAATAATACAAAAATTATGAATAAAAAATACAATACATAAGTAAAAATTTTTAAAAATTCCAAAAATAATTAATTAATAACAAAAAATAAAAAAAATAAAGACAATAAACAACAAAATAAAAAATACACGTCTCTATATTTATACTACAGCTCTATTTTAAGACTAGGATAGTGTGTCCTTGTTATTTTCCGGGTTACAAATTTTGTTAATCATAAGTCGTTCTAATTTTGAAGAACCTTGTTTTTGGAGATTAAGTTAGAGGCATAGCACAGGATTGAAACTCACGTGATAAGACAAAGCACTGTCATAGGAAAGTGTCGGGAAAGATACGATCAGGCTAACTCAAAGAGGCTTGGAAATAAAAATTGAAAAAGCCAAACAATTTATATCATTGAGGAAGTTTTCTGGTTTCCTAATTCAAACGCATGCTTTCACTCCTTTTTCCCATTTTATTATTATTATTATTATTACATTAATCTATTAGTCCTCATTAGTACTAATAGTAACCCTACATGCAATTTTTTTTTCTGAAATAAAATCAAGTAGCCCACTAATAACTGATTGAAATTGAATCCCAAGACCCAACCCACATTAAAATCTGTATTAAATCCACCTCTTTCATAAAACCCCCAACTTTCCCATTTGACTACTATATTCAACTTCAACCCTTCCTGTCTCTCTGTCTCTCTGTCTCTCTATTCTCTTCTCCGCCATGGAAGATGATGAAGCATACAACACAGGGCTATGTCTTGGACTGGGGGTGGGAGGGTATGTACCAAAGAAAAAGAAGCAGACAGAGAACAAGCCAGTGACTAGCTTGGAATTGGACTTAGCCTTTAAGCTTTGTCCTAAAGGGGAAGCCATTAGCGTGGAATCCGAGGAAGAAGAAGAGATCAGTTTAAAGAAAATCGATGAGGGACACCAATACCTATTTTCCAAGAGCGATAACACCAACTACAAGAACGGCTGCAGAAAGAAACTGCGGCTCACAAAGGAGCAATCGTCCTTGCTTGAGGACTGCTTCAAGCTTCATACCACTCTAAACCCTGTATTCATTCATACCTTCCATCCTTTTTCTCATTTCTATATATATACGTGTGTGTGTGTGTGTGTTCTAGAAATTTATTTTCTTTCAGGTAGATATTGATAAAGAACGATTCTGAAGAAGGGTAAAGAATTTCATGGAAGCTAAATTGATCTGTTGCTTACATCATTCATATTATATTTATCACTTTTCTTTAGCTATTAATATCAAGTTTCTACCCAGAAGTTTATGGATTGGTTAAATTATTCATGCAGGCACAGAAACAAGCACTTGCTGAGCAATTGAACCTGAAGCCTAGACAAGTCGAAGTGTGGTTTCAGAACAGAAGAGCAAGGTAAGTTTTCCATTTGTGGGGTATTCAATTTTCCCTTGATTTTATCACTTTCTTTGCATATTCTTCATCAATATTGCTTTTGATTATCTGGGTGTTCTTTCCTAACTCAAGAAGACCAAGAAAAAGGTCACATCTTTTTGAATTTCTCTGGTTAATTAATCGTAGAAATGGTGTATTAACGTGTTCAGGACCAAGTTGAAGCAAACAGAGGTAGACTGTGAGTTCTTGAAGAAATGCTGTGAGAATCTAACGAATGAGAACCGAAGGTTGAAGAAGGAATTGCAGGAACTACGAGCACTAAAAGCTGAGCCATCGCCATTATACATTCAGCTCTCGCAGGCGGCGACGCTGACGATGTGTTCGTCGTGCGAGAAACTATTCAAGGCCAGTGAAGGGAAGAATAATAGCAACCATAAATTGCAGAGCGAGATAGAACTTTAGGGTAGGAACTGCGGAGGTTAGACAAAGGAAGATAGGAATTTGAGAAGTATGTTATTCCACGGAAAAATTGACCATTCAAGGGGTTTAATTCTCTCACTCTAGATATGTTTCGAAAAAGGTTAATAGGTGAAGCCGTGAAGTCGTGAAGTAATAGAAAGTTTCACCTCCTAACATGGATGTTTATATTATTAGATATATTTCAAAATTTAAAATTTTATAATTATTCAAAAAAAATAAAGTAAGAACAATGAGAGAACTCAAGAGTTTGAACTTTTCGTAATATCATTATTTTTAATTTATAATTCTATGAATAATTATTAAGATGATAATTTTGATGCACATCTAATGATGAACAAATTTTAGAGTAAATTATTATTGTTGACCTCAAAAGAATTTAAATGTTTAATTTTATCCTAAATTTTTTTAAAATTTCATCATCTAATGTATATTTTGTTAAAATGATCTTACTTTTAATAGACATGGTGATATGACTTAACAGAATATACACTTGACCATTTGTCTAACAATAAGATTACTTTGCTACTGAAATTAATATTGGAGGATAAAAAAATTTTTTTGAAGACCAAATTAAAAATTTTTAAATCTTTTGAGGACCAGAACAGTAATTCAGTCTAAATTTAATTGGGAGGTTCAAACTCTTTATAAAATAACTCAAGGTTTAGTCAAGTAATATGGAAAAATCGATCTCTCAAGATTAAGAATTTTATCAGTAAATGCACTTCCAAACTCATACCTTTATAATACACTGCTTAAATTATAAATTAAGAAAATAAGATTATAATCTCAATATATATTTAAAAGTGAAATTTTCCACTACCTTTAATCGAGCTCTTTATAATGTCATCTTCAATATCGATTGCTACATGGTGCCACAAAAATGCTAAAAGAACATGGCCCCAGTCCCCACATGAGATATGGAGTGCTGGGGAAGTTTGGATAATTAGTTAGGTGTCACTTATTGTTTCACAAATTAATCAAAATTAGGGAAACCCCATTTTTTCTTTTTTGTTGTACTTTTACCGCTAAATCAAACTATATTAGTCAGTACGGAGAAGGAATAAGTTTTTGAATGGTTGAAACTGAAAGAGGAAAACAATTCCCCAAGTAAGACCACTAACTAGAAACTATAGGGTTAAAAGGTAGAATATTGGATCACAGCTAGGTAGGATTAATTTACCTTTGTCATCCATGATGTGAGAGAGAGTGTATTTTCCTTCAGATCCATCCATTTGACCCACTATTCTTTCTTTCTTTCTCTTTTATCGTAGATTTTATCTTTTTTGTTTTTCGTTTTTTGTTTTTGTGGTTTACAAAATGCATTCTTCCAATGTGTGTAATGTTATTTGGATATTCATTTCTTTAATTTACAACCTTAAATAATATATAGAAATAATCAAATTTAGATATAACTAAATTTGATTATGGCAGAGTTGTATATGCTTTTGAAAACTTTTAAAAGTTTTAAAGGCTTGGACTCAAAATTATTAAGTTTTTGAATAAAAAAATTTTTAAATCTGTTTAAATATAATTACTTAAAATAAGTTTTTTATTTGACTTCTTTTCTCCATCTACCTAAATGATAATGATGATACGTTCATGAAACATGGGCATAAGTCTATTCTCTCTCTCTTTCTCTATTAAGTAGTCATATGAAAGTCTTTTTCAAAATTTCACTAGATTTCTCAGGTTGACAATTTTATAATGGTATATAATTTTGAATTTTGAAGTAAATTATTACCATACATTTCACTTCATAGTCTTGACTTTATTGATTTATTTTATAAAATAAATTAATTATTATGTATTATATCTAAGTGATCCAAAATTCCGACCATGTGCCAATGAAATAGAATATCTAACTGTTTCCAAATCATAATACTAATATTTTAATCTGTTTAAAATTTTATGACTAAATTATTTGTCTTCAGAAATATTATATTTCATAATGATACCATAAAAAAATATTTTTCTGTAATGTTAATAAGACATTTTGGAATTTTTTAAAATATCAAAAAATAAAATAAATATCATAAAGTATCATTATAGACTCCAATATATTCCAAGATACTTTGATCAAATTATCTCTAATTTTATTTATTATGTTAGAATAATAATAAAAATACCAACCTTGAATCATGGTATATTTACCTTATGTATAAGTGCATCCCAATTTTCAATCTCATTCTTTTAATATATTGGTCTTTCAACCAACCCATAAATCCGTCAATTTGGCTACCACCCATAGAGAGAAATAACTTGGTATTTAATAAGAGTGAGACATGACCCTAACTTATTCCAAGTGCCAATTCTTCTAAAAATCACTGCACTAGAAGTGATTTAGTAATATTTAATTGTACTAGTGATCCGGTTCACTCACTGATTTAATGGCAGGTTGGTTTCAATAATTATCAAAGTTTGAGATATAACAAAGATAATAGAGCTAAAAATTTAAGAATTAAAGAATATATATATATATTTTAGATAATATTATATAGATACTAATAAAATGAAAGCATCTTATATTTTAAGTGGTGTTTGGTATAGAGAATTATAATTTACAACAAAGAATTAAGGATAAATTATTATATATACCTGATTTGAGATTTAGTAGTATAACAATCGATACCTCAAATTCTTGTTTTTGAAATGACACCTATTTTTTTTATAAATGTGTAAAAAAATTAATTTATTTTTAATATTAATATAATAGATGAATAAGAAACACACAAATAGGTCTTTTCACAACTTTATAAAGATTTAAGTATTGTTTCAAAAAATAAAAGGAATGTTGAGTGTATATTACAACACCTAAAGAGAAATTATGATAATTTAACTAAAATTAGTTATCCAGGAAACCTAAACTAACCAAGGCGTTAGCCTTTTTGATAATTAGTAAACATGTGTTTAGTATATGCAAGAAAATATTATTTTAGGTTATACTGAGATGAGGTATTTTGAAAAGAAATTAATTTTAAAGATAGGTTGGGCCATGGCTCTTAGATCCATTCTATCTTTTCAATACGAGGTAGGAGAAATATTTTGCTATGTTTGACCTCTCAAAAAATTGTTTGCTTATTGTTTGATGTGCATCAAGATTTATGTTTTATTATAATTTAATCATTTAACTATATACACGTGAATATTAAAATATATTTAATAGGGAAAAACTTAACATAATCAAAGTCGAGCTTTTCATATATAACATTTCCAATAGGAGAACAGAAATCTCATACTTCTATATATTTTAATATTAGTTGCCCATATTTTGTGAATAACTAAATATGAAGAAAAAATAAAATTCTAATAATTATTACTTCACTAAAAAGCTTGCATCACAAAAATCTTAATTTTTGAAATAAATCTTTTTTTTTAAAAAATCTAAAATATTTCTCATACCAAACAACTTTAGACATTTTAAATATCATAAAGAAAAATGTTGCTTTCACAAATTTTATTTCTCACATATCATGCTTTATCTTACTCTACACTATCATACTTATCCCATCATATCAAATTCAAGAAAAGTTCAAATTTGTGAAGAAATATATTCTTTCACAAAATTTTTAACAAAACAAATTGTGGAAGATTTGCGAGGGAACATAATTTCCTTAAAAATGGGTGGACGATGGAATTGTGAGAAAATATGAGTCCCTCACAGAATTTGAGAAATTTAATATTATGTTTTTAAAAATATACTAAGGAACGCTGTGTAAATCTGATTCCCTCACAAATTTTGAAAAATTTCTTTTAAAATTTTCAAAATCTGCAAGAGAATTTTAATCCCTTGTCTACGAAGGATTTGCTAGAGGGAATCCATTTCCTTGTATATTTTGGAAAAATTTTAATTCAAAGAAAAAAAAAGAGTCAAATTAATTTTCATGAAAATTTACACGAGGGATGTCCCTCACTGATTTTTTGTTTTCTTGTAGTGATATATCATTTTTCAATATGATATATTCTTAGTTTATTAGAGAAAAAATTTGTAAAACTAATATTTTTCTATCACAAAACATCTGCTTATTGAATGCAAATGACAGTATATATGTTAAACTTCCCTTGATCTAAACAACCTTATTAAAGACCTGAACAATCTTAATTGACGCCGTTCATACGCATAATAGATGAAAATTTCTCATAATTATGTAACTGACTAAACATTATATATATTTTCCACTCCCACCAAATAAACTTGGTCTCTTTTTAATCCAAAGAATGGGAAAGCGTTAAAAGGTCATAACCCATCACTAATGTAATAAGGGCCATAATTAATTACGACCATTATGTACTTTAAAATGTAATTAAGCGATGAAAATCACATTTGTTCTATATTATTATTCTTGTCATAACAATTGAATTTAATTAAGGTGCAAGCTTCATTTTTATGACAGATTCAACAACTTAATTGAATATTTGCTCTATTATTAGCAAATAGTCAAGTCAACATTCTTTGTAATTCTTAAATCAAATGGCGTTTGAGAATATAAGTTGTTCATCGATGTCTGATTTTTATGGATTTGAATTTCTCTTGTTAGCGCTGAGGAGATCATGTTAGATCCAATTGCGCTTATCTCTTATCTCTTGCTAGCACTGCTCGCACATGTTCAAGTCCTATCCGATGACCTACAAGGAACATAATTTCCTTATGTACATGAGGGGATTCAAATTCAATTTTTATACTTTTAAATAAAAATATATAATGATTTATAAAGAGAAATACTATATTATCCATTTTAAAGAAATCACTTCCTATCCTTTATTAACACGTCAAAGACCATCATCAATATTTATTTTTGAAAAACAAAATTAATATCTCTAAAAACATTATATTTCAGTAGGGATGAACCTAGGAAGAATTAATTAGGAATAGTTGCTCTTTTAAAAATATTACTATATATATGTACATATAATATAATTGTTTCTTCTAAAATTTTCATATTATCACAACTATTTTACATATGCATCACTCACATTTAGGTACATATTATTTTACATTCTCTTATTATTTTTTCTAATTTCGTGAGGACACTACTTCGTAAGTTACCGTATTCTTCTTAAATATCTCAAGTGCACTATTTTAAAATACTATTTAGGGTAAATTATAGTTTACTCTCATGTGGTTTAACTCAACCAACTTGTCTCTCTTGTAGTTTATAATGTATCATTCAAGCTCATTGTGATTTGTTTAGTTATCGCTTAACTAACATATAGTATTTTTCATCTAAATTTTAGTAAAAATATTCATATAAATGTTAAAATCAACAATTTTATTATTAAAAGTTTATTTCACTTATATCTTAAATATTTTTAGGGGGCGTTTGGTAGGAGAATTCTTTTTAGTTTACTGGGAATTTTAATTTGGGAAACGAAAATTTCTTTGTTTGGTATAGATTTTTTAAAAACTATTCCTAAGAAACTAAAATTCCCAAGAACCATTTTTGGCCAACTTTCTCATCAAAACATTCCCATTAGGGATGATGGTATTCTTAGATTCCCATGAACATGAAAATTTTTCTAAATATAAAAAGTTCATTTTGCTCATATCTCATGTATATATATATTTTTACTTATTATAAATATTATAAATATCAAAATATTTTTAAAATATATAATAAAATAAATAATATTTATATTAAAATTTAGAATAATAATACATTATATATATAAATAAAAAATATAAAAAATATAAACAAATAAATAAAATAGACAAAGAAGTAATAGATAAAGAAGTTTATATTAATTATTATAAATATAAAAATATTTTAAAAATAATTAATAAAATTTAATAAAATAAATATTATAATATTAAATTTATTAGAATAATAATAAATTATATATATAAATAAAAATATATAAAATAAATATAAATAAATAAAATAGAGAAAGAAGTAATAGATAACGAAGCTTATATTAATTATTATAAAAATAAAAATATTTTAAAAAATAGTTAATAAAATTTAATATAAATATTATTTATATTAAAATTATTAGAATAATAATAAATAATATAATTATATAAATTAACTTGTATTGGACATTTATCAATTATTGTATATGAATAAGTGAAAAAATAAATGATTGTTTAAAGGTATTTTTGTAAAAAGTCTTAAATTTCCCAAGAAAATTGTAATTAAATCAAACATGAAAATCAAAGATTCTATCTAACATTCCCATATATGTTTAAGGCCAACGAAACGTATTTTATAGTATTCTCAAGAATCATGATTCCCAAAAAACACGATTCCTAGAAAATACGATTCTCAGGAATAAAAAATGCTACTGATACCAAACGCCCCCTTATAGTATTATAATACTATTACTTGAATTAAACTCATAATTTAATATTTAAATGTTAGTTAAATCTTAAGAATGACCTTAAAACATTATAAAATAATTCAAATTATAAGTAAGACAAACTTTTAACAATAAAATTGTTTATTATTTTAACTTTCATATGATGATTGATATTAAAATTTGGTCAAAAATATCACAGAGTAATTAAGTGATAATGAAATAAATCACAAAGAATTAAATTATACACTTTAAATCACACAAAGACTATTTTTGAATCAAATCATATGGAATAAACTACGATTTAACCAATTATTTATATAAACAATCTATCCCAAATTGGAGAATTAAGCTAATAAAAAAAATTCTATGCACTTATCAATTAATTTTTAGTAAAATTTAATATGAATATATATTAAGTTTATAAAAAATTCTGTTCAAGGAATAGCTAGATTTTAATGGGAGAGGAAAGAAAATTCTTTTCATTAAATGGCTCTAATGATTTCCATTATTGGATTGACTTTTCCACAAATACAGAGATTATAATTCCCATGAAGTTGTGGAAAAGGGAAACTGACCAAAACGTTCAACGGGGATTCTTCCCATATTGAAGGACCCATGTCCCATTTTGCAAGGTTTTTGGGTAAGGTAGCTTGGGATTGAAGGCAAAGTCACCTCTCTCTATCTATAGATACCTCTGAGCCCATCTAAGGCCCCACACAGAGAGAGTTGATACAGATAAGAGTCTAGGGAGAGAGAAGAAATTAGGCCATAAACCGTGAGTCTGGCCACTAATCATTTGGTCATTCCTTTCATCAGCTTCCAACAACTTCATCGCATAGCAATTGAATATTTCCAAAGCCATCTTCCTTGTTCCTACGCGCTGGTGTGAAAATGGCGCTATTTGCTTCGTAGAAAATGTGAACATAAACGCACGTTGGTGTCGAAGATTTCCTTTCAAAGTTTCAGCTTGTCAAACAAGAAAGCACAACTTATGGTCTCATTAACTTTATTCAAATTATAGGATCCAATTAAATAAATATTATTCTTTTTTCAAAAAGAATGTTTAGTCTAACCCTATTTAATCATAAGTCCAAGCTTATGATTAAAAAAAATTTGAAAATATTTTATAATTGAAAACATTTTTGCAAGCCCAGTTTAGCCTTAAAATGTACATAAATTAATAAATTGTATTGTTGGTTAACTTAGCAATCTTAGTTTGACCTAGACTCAATACTTCAGTTTGAATTTAAACTTGTTAACTCAAATATTACATTCAAGTTTAACCAACTAAACTGATCAAGTATACCCATGGACCATGGCTAGTTTAACTAGGAACAACTCTACTCATGAATAATTAGGTATCATAAAAGTGTATGAGTAAAATGCACAGAGTAATTGAAAGAAATGTGGCAAGGAATCAACGGCTGCAATTTCCTGTTACCAAATATCCATCCTTGGGAGAATTGGTAATCTTGGTAAATTGAATACACCAGAAAATATTTAGATAAATTTAGTTTATAATTATTTTTATAGGTCAAGTCTATTATAAATAATTACTTAAGTAATCAGAGGTGAAATTAACAACATTTTCAGATGGACCTACACAAAATTGGGCTCCAGTGTCCCCATTGCAAGTTTTTTCACAACCCCAAAGTTATAGCTTTTTTTTTTGGTGAAATCTTACCTCTTATTTTTTTTTTATGTTGTTTTGATTTTGATTTTATTTTATTGGAATTAATTAATTATTTTCTCTTTTATTGGAATTAATTAATTATTTTCTATGTCATATATTTTTTAAAAATTTTTTGAATTTTTTTTAAAAAAGTTTATTTATGAAAAAATAAATTCAAAAAAATTATGACTAAATAGTATAAGAATTGTAAAAAATTTTAAAAATATTTCAAAAAATTTTAAAAATATGACATATAAAATAATTAAATTAATTAAAAAAATCAGAGCCAAAAATAATAAAAATAGAGGTGATACATAATTGCCTTTTTTTTTTTTTGAAAATAACCATTTGTTTTGGGAAGACCATATAATTTCAATTACTGTGGTAGGCTTTAGGCCCAACACCATTGGACCTTGAGTGGGATAAAAGCTACAAGGACCATAAAAGAGCAAGTCTGTCTGAGCAATATTTTATGCCTTAGCCTCAAGAAGCTCTCATATGGCCCAAAGAAAGTCTAACCAACATTTTTGTTTAGATTAGGCCTCAGAAAGACAAGTTTTTGGCACTTAAAAGTGTATGTATGCTCTGTGGTTAAGGTCTTGTTTAGGAATACTGTAATTTTTGCTTCTCATACTTTTATAATAAAAAATCATAAATTTATATTTGACTATTTTTTGATAATATTTATTCCTGTGCTTTTTAAAAACTATAATTACTTTTGAGAAGCTCTCTAAAGGATAATACTATAATTTTCGCTTCTCATACTTTTATAATAAAAATCAAATTTATATTTGACTATTTTTTTTGACAATATTTCTTTCAGTGCACTTAAAAAAATACAATTACTTTTGAGAAGCTCTCTAAAGGATTTTTTTTAATATAAATGTGGTTGTTATAACTTAATAAATTTTAAATTTGAATTTTAGTTAAATTTCTAAGATATATCTTTATTATAAATTTTCCTTTTCTTCGTTTTATTTTCTCACAAAATACTAATTGCTACCATATTGTCATAAGAGAAATGCTTCTCTTTTATAAAAATATTTTTTTATAAAATTTACAATTTTTTTAATCAATCATTATTACTTATTTCATCACCCTTATATCATTTTATTATATGTTGATTAATTAATTTTTTTATAATTTTTTTGAGATATTTTTATAAGAGAAGCATTTCTCATTTTATAACCAAACAATACCAAATATATAAATTCCACCAGTTTCTTTATTAATGTCATAAAATTACATTATCCTAGGAAAATATATATTGATAATATGTTAACTTTAATTAAAGGTAAATTGTCATAATTTGTCTTAAATTCTAATATACAATATATGCTATTTTTTTTTAAAACCATATTTATTTTTTTATAAAAATTAAAAAAACTAATGAGCAAATTTAATGTTAGAGAGTTCTCTTTATTATTTTTTTGGAAAAAATAAAAGAAAGTGGGAGAGAGACTAAAAAGTAAAAACAGAGGATTTTGTTTTTTACCCATTATTGCGTGGCCAGAACAGAGCGTAGAGCATGTACCTGATAAAAGAACAGGGCATGGAGAGTCAAGGTGTAAGTAACAGGTCAAGTCAATGCCCAATTTTCCCCATAAATTTTCCTAAAGTTTTGCCTACGGAGCCAAGTGGAACTGTGCAAGGGACAAACTATTCCATAACCCAAACCCAGTATAGGTCAAACTCAAACCAATGACCTCTTTTTCCTTCTTCTATATTCTTTTTGAAGGGGTCGGGGAGGAACGATGGACATCACCTTCATTTTCTAACATAATTGGCGTGCTTTAATGAAGCACCAACTGTCGTTTCATGATTCAAGCGTCGGCACTAGCTTCTTCCCAGGTTGTCTCTGTTCCACACAATGCAGGAAAAACAATACAAAACCCCAACCCCATATCACTTCCCATCATCATTCATTCAATCAAGAACTCCCAGCGAAGGCGTGCCTCAAAAGCAATCAAATTCTGATTCATTGCATGCTACAGTCAAAAGCCACCCATTAATGTTTCTGCAATTCCTTTTTCTTAATGAGCGTCAGCTTTTTGATGAATGGTCCTCAAGAACTTGAAGAGCACGTGGTGAAGCTCCATTGAAGAATGATCTCTCAAATATACCAGTGGGGTTTAAGAGAGTTTTATAGGGTGTTAGGGGAGTTAAGCTTCGTAGCTATAGCCTGAGCAGACTACTGAGGAACAGAATGTTGCTCTCTTTGAGGAGGCTACATAATTTTCCCTTCTCAATTAAGTTCAAATTCTGTTTGGTTTGAATTAGTTATGATTGTCCAATGGAATTGAAGACAATATTAATGAGGTTTGGTGAAATTTCTGACCATAGAGATGTGATGTGTCAAGTCTTTTACTGCATATCCGAGGTACCATAGTTAATGTCCCATAACCCTCTTATGGCCAGCTCTCCCCCTCTCTTTTTTACTAATATCAGCACCAATTCCTTTTGCCTCTTTCTTCAGCCTTCCCCTGCATTATCTCTCCCTCTCTCTATCTCTGTCTCTCCTTCTCTGGTCGGTTTTCAAGTATATAATCTCTTGTGGGTCTTTATCTTTATCTTTGCCTTCTCTGAGTTGTTCTTATACTTCCAGATTGTTCTTATTTCCTTCTATTTCTGAAGCAAATTTGGTGAAATGAGATTACCAGAGCTGGCATTTCTGCTATGCCTTTTGTTCTTGGCTTGTGTTGGGTCCAACACAGTGGCAAGGAAGGCCTTCCTTGTCAGCAATCAGTTTGATAGTGCAAAGAAGAGCACAAACGAGGCAACAAGTGATGCCCACAACAAGTGCAACCTCAAGAAACACCAAAATGGCCACTACTTGTCTTGCTCCAAGAAAAACACTACCTCGGAAGACAAAAGAGTCGTTCCTACAGGGCCAAATCCATTACACAACAGGTAGAATCATAGGCTTTGTTCATGAAGAACAATCGACTTCACTCTCTTCCATGAAGTAACTTCTGTTTCTCTCTGTCATTGTGATTTTTTGGAAGAAATATATACATTGTTCTTCTTAGTCACTCCCTTTCTCAGTTATATTTTCCCCTCTTTGGCTCCTTATTTTATCTTGTAAATGGATTAATGGGAAGAGATTTCTCTGACACTAGCATTTCTTGTAACTCTTACAATTTTTATATTTGGGCATAAAGACAGGCTCATATATTGTAACTATTTTCATATTTTTGCCTTGTTGCTTAAGCTCCAAAGAGCATAGGCCAAACTGTTCATTTTCTTGTTAGTTATTTTCATTTCTTCCTCCCCCGAAGCATACTTTTTTTGGAGGGAATGGTGTTAATGAGGGGCCTATGATCTGTTTCACAGCAAATAAAGAAAGGGCATTGAATGAGTGTCCGAAAAGAATTTGATGGGGGCCCGTGGGATATCTGCCATGCAGTATTAAATTCGAAGAGATGAGAGGGCAAGCTTTGCTTTTATCTTTTTTTTCCCCTCGAAAAGCTACTTTTTGACATAAATCATTGCGCTTTTCCATTCTTGTTTTCAGTCTCTTTCTTCCTCCTATTGTATATCTCGAGGTTATGCATAGAATGTCGTCGTTTCCCCTTTGCCAATTCAAAGATTATGAACGGAGCAATGAGCATCACAGAAAATGCTTTGATTGTCGTGTTATGGAAGCGCTCACAGCTAGGAAGAAGAGCAGAGAGGGTCTCTGACCTGCGAGGGGAAGGGGAAGAGGACGATTTTAATTTAATTTTATATTAAATTTTATTAAATTCTAAATTTGTTTAAAACTAATATAAGCACAAAAGTTTATAATAATTCATTGAAAACTCAGTCAATGTGATGACTGTTGGATTTATGATTACCCTTGCTTAAGTTATTTCTGGAGGCTATTTAGAGCAGCAATTTTTATGAAACTTTACAGAACGTTCCTGTTAAGAGCATATATATTTGACAAATATTTTTGGTTCACGAAAATGATCAATTTGAGGGAATTTTTATGTTACCTTGGTCTAAGATAGGTAAAGGTTAACCAAACTTACTTGGCTTACTTCTAACCGTTAATATCTTAAAGATTAAATCTAAACCAATATTTTTTATTTCGAGGCAACCCACTCAAGTAGTAAACTAAGTTAAAAATATTTGATTATCTTTATACTCAACAATAAAAATCATTATTACAAAATTGCCCCTTCTCACAACTAAAAGTAGAATCAGGATAAATGTCGTCACTTTTGAAAACTTTGGGTCGTATTATTTAAATAGTGTAAAATGTTATTTGGTCAAAATTTTACAAAAGTGGTTTTTAATAATAGAATTAATGAATAGTATTATTTTCGTAACATCAAACTCATTATGTTGTTACACATTTTCTTACATATATTTTATTACAAAATATTACCTAAATTATTTAATATTTTATATTAAATCAGTAATAAATAAATAAGTGCAAGGGGCTATGTAAAAGTTAGGACAAAATTATTTGATGTAAAAAAAAAATTTATAATGTATTATTTTACAATAAAGCGCCTCTTTTTCTTTCTCTCTTGCTTTATTTATTTATTTATATATACAAGTAGAAAATTCAATTTGCCCTTTTAACTCAAACTTCAAATCTTTGAACTACCTAAACTATTTTAGAATAGAATAACTTGATTAGGCCCAAACTATTACATAGTGTTGCAATATAACTTAAGCTGTTGATTCGCATGGAATCCAGAGAAACACTACAAGGATGCAATTTATAGGAAAATATTAAATAACAAGATGATGAGAATATGAGATGTATATTGAAATCTACTTAAGAAGTGTAATTAAATTGAAATTAAGACACGGATAAAAGGGCAAGTAAAATTTATGGCTTCCATTGATTGGATCCTAAGAAGCATGAACACTTCAATTTATTGCCGTGTCCTCGTGTTGGACCCTTTGTGGACACAGACACAGTCACGATACATGTTCAACAAGCGTATGTACGTGTCCAAATAAAAGTAATTTTTTTCAACTTAGACACTTGGCTGACACGACTTGGACTCGGCTCAAAATGGGTTAGACACTGCTTGTCCTTTTTTGCTTTTTTTTTTTTAGGAAAAAGTGTTTTTTGTTTTTTAAAACGATTCACTCTTTGTAGAAGAAACCCACAATATTAACAATATTTAGCTCATTTCTAGAAAAAACTCACAATATAAACAAGGAAGCAATAAGATGTCGCATGTTGCAGGTGATCAATGAGAATCACTTGATGATTATGGGATGCTTGAGGTTGCTAACCTCTCACTTGATGAACCAGAAATGGAAGCCATGATTTTTACTGATGATGGAGATAATGGGTATGATGAAGAGATTATTGAGGCTAATCAAAAATATTACATTGATTAGTAAAGTAACTAGAGTTTAATCTTTTTGCTTTGATGCAGTAAATATGTTAAGGAACAGATAGATTAGAATGAATAGGTGATATTCCTTAGCTGTTTTTTGTTGTGAAGGGATGAATTAGAATGACTTGGTAATATTCCTTGTAATTGTATTTATTTTTGGAGGATATATTAACATTTCATATAGGATGAGTTTATATTTCTTTTCTTGGTGAGGCAATATAACGTAAATGCTTAACATTTTGATAAAATATGAATCTATTTAAAATTATATTTGTGTTGTTTGATATATATATATATATATATACATGCCGTGTCATGTCCTGCGTGTTTTAGGACTTTCGTGTCCCCGTGTCTTGTGTCGTGTCGTATCCCATGTCCTGTGTTTGTGCTTCCCAGATTGAATCCAACACTTTGGCTTTTGTTCTTAATCCAAATCATATGCACAATTAGGAATTATAGCACCAAATTTCTATTTGGAAGATATAAAATATAGTCATTGAATTCTCAAAATCAATTTTAGAATCTATCCCCTTTTTTTAAAACCATGGTTTTCATATATGAAAATCAGATCTAATGACAACACTATGAAAAAGGAAACAATAGTGCAGCAGAAAATCACATCAATAGCATGAAGAACAACTTGTTTAAGTCATAATCATATACTCATAATCCTATAGCTCAATAAAATCAAACCATAGCAAGATTTAATAGAGTTGTCTCAAACTCAATATATCCAAATCAAATAGAGAATCCAATCATAAAACCTTAAATAATGAAGCTTAAATTGTGAATTGAACCAAAATCAAAGTGTTTTCACCAATCAATTTCTACCATAGGCTTTACCTAAAAGCTTAGCGAACCACATTTACTGACAAATCTAGTACTCCATGAATGACCATCTTCATTTGCACCATTGGAGGAGAGAATAAACAAGCTTTTTCCAGTGAAACTGCCCCTTCTACCTCTCTTAAAAGACCATACGCAAAAACCCCTATATTTTCCTTGATGCTTTTAATGAAGATCCGCACTTGAGTGCCGCAGCCTCCTTCGTAGCGCCTAGCCCCAAAAGTCCAAATGAGTGGAAATCCAACAATGGCACCGCGGCCTGAGCAATTCAAAGCTGCGGTGCCTGGGGGGGTCGAGTTGTCGTTGGTGCCGTGGCTTGCTAGGAGTGGCGCCACGACCCTAAGTCTCAAGAATTTGGCTTGGTTACTCAAAATTTGGGCACTATGACTTCAACTGATGGAGGTCGCAGTGCTATACTTGCTAGAAATTAACCTTGTCCATTTTTCATTTAAAACTCTGAAATTAAACATAAAAAAGTGCTTAGGAATATCTCAAAGTAAATAGAAACTAAATATGAGAATGCAAGTTAATTCCTATGATTTCTATTCCACTTTTCTAGCATTTTAGTCCAATAATAAGGTATGTAGAGTGTACTATTATACACTCATCGTAACCCTTAAAGCAATAAACACTTTTAAAAAAAATGCTTGAATATACTTTTGATTCTTTTAGACTTAATTACATTTTTATCCCTCTGTTATGCTAGAAGTTCTAATTTGGTCCCCATATTTTCAAATAATGTTGTCCTCATAGTTTCTTTAAAGTTTCAATTTGTTCACTTTCTCAAACTTCCATTAACTTTTGATGATGTGATCGTTAACTATTCTACTTAACCTAATTACTATTTTACACATAACCAACAACAATTTCCATGTCATATTTTTTACCCCCATCTCAACTTTCTCCCAAATCAGTCATTCCCCAGCCTCTCCTCCAAACTTCTTGTCTCTCCCATAGACGATTGCAGTTAAAAGAAGAAGCGGACGATGACAAAGCTGAGAAGACAACATTGTAGTCGAAGAAGACGACGTGGCTGTCGCTTGCAGCTTCGATGGGCACACAAATGTAATCAAAAGTCAAAATGGAGCAGTTCTTTTAATTTATCATTCCTTCCATCAACCAATAAATATTATTTACAATATTTAGTGCTTAATTGTTGGTGCATTTCGCACAAAATAGTTATTTGGTTTTTGGGACATCTCTCATGTCTCATACTACTCTGTAATGACGATGATAAGACATGCTCTATTCGTTTCAAATCTTTTATTTGCTTTGCTCATTTGTTGCAGTTTACAACTGATTCAATGCTAGAGCACATGAATAAATTACTCCATATATCTGGTTCAAAGTTGCTCTTTGGGGGTTGGCCTTTAGAGAACCACTCAATTCCTCCCATTTATGTGCTATAAAACCAACTGCCATTTATATTCCTCTTGAGGAAATTGTGAAAGACAACAATTATGAGCTTGTTACAAAAGAAAGTTTTGGACCTTTTCAGGTATGCAAAGGGAGAATGGGAACACGAATATAATCATTTCCAAATGTCATATTTCAATATTATTTTTCTACAAGATATAAAACACATTTATATTCCCAGATTGTTACTGGCTATAAAAGCAATCAACTCCCTGTGGTATTGGATGTTTTGGAGATAATGCATGCACATTTAACAGTCACTGCAGTTGCAAATGGTCCGCACTTTATATAGGCAAGAGCCAAGAACTATTAACTCAAATTGTCTAGTTGTGGGTGCATTTGTGCTATGGTACAATCAAATCGTAAATGAATCCTTTATGTCGTACGTAAAGCTTGTTATGCATATAAAATAAATGCTTGCAAGAGTTTTTTTGTAATTACGTAGATTTCAACACCTCTAAAATTGAGGATGCCTAAGATTCTCTCATATCTAACTTGCTACTTGCTTGTTATGAACATAAATGGGTGGTTATTTCTGATGTATTTATAAAAACCGTGCTTTATATTTTTGGTCATATATAAACTTGCAGGAAGTCGTTGGCAAATCTAATGGGACTACGTATGCTGGTCTAAGAGCAAGAACAACTGGAGCTCCATAGAACCACTGGAAAATGGAAAATTTAAGAGTCTGTTTTACTTACAAATAAGGCTCTTGACTTGGTGCTAAAATTTTTCAAAAACAATAATGTTGTTGCAGGTTTGGACCTGCTGGGGACCCTAGAGGTGCAGGAATTGGAACCCCATAGGCAATAAAACTTGAAGACAATAAGGAAGGTAACAAAATGTAAGTGTCACTCAAATAAATTTTTTTATTAGCATTATCATGTGTTTATGAAATACACTCACTGTAGTTTCTTAATAAGTGGCAGCTAAAAAAAAGGCAGGGTGTTGGTCAAAGCAATCTAGTGTAACACAAGAGACATTAATGGCTACAAGTGAAGGTAGCAGGAGAAGGTTTGCAAATATAGTTGTTAGCCAACAGTCTCAAGTAGGAAGGAGCAACCAAGGTGGCAATGAAGTCTAGTAGTATTATTTTGTAATCAGTGCACATAATTACTTTTTGCAATGCTTATTTGGATATGTGATTGACTTTTGTAAGTAGTGGTTGAAATAGAAGTCACTTTTTGTATATAACCACATGAATAGGCACCACTTTTATTTACTTGTGGTGAATGACAGTGACATTTTGTAAATGACAATGATATTTTGTTTCAAGCTATAAATGACAGAAAATAATGCATAATTATATTTTGGGATCATCAATATTTTATGTTTTATGACAAGAATAGTACAGAACGGTACCTTGTTTTTATCTTATTTATTTAAAATTGATATTAACTTACTGGATTTGGAAACATCTCATAAAAATGTAGATGCATAGGATCTCAAGCAAAGTGAGTTCATGATCCTGTGTATCCTATATAAACCTTCCAATTCCCCTTTTCTTTTTATAGATATTACTTTATCATGCTTTAATGCCTAGCGAGTTTTTATGGAAAAGCATGTCATAAATGGTAGAACTATAAGTTTGCCCTTCTCTATTTATATCTCTTTCAAAATATGTATGCTAGACATCACTATTGTATCACTTTCTACTATGATAAATTAAATCATGATGTCCTTACAAGATTTAAGCAAGCAAAAATTATTCTTTCACTAAAAGATGAAATGTATATTTTGACAATATGTGCTGCATAATGATGCTAATTCTATTTTAGGAAAAGGTATGCTAACAGTTACCATATGATTAGGAAATATTGAAATGTGACCAAGAAGATAAACAGAAGTTATAGACTAGGAAGAAAGCTCTCGTAATGTCACGCCTCAATTCTATGAACGTGACTAGCGTAGAAATGCTATCATATGGGTAACATTTTACAAACTTTCATGTAAACAATTTTATTTGTAAAATGAGAAAGAGTCAAATTTCTAATTTAATTTGTACAAGTAAAAAATAAAGATTGGGGATTAAATTTTTTTTTGACATGGTTTCCCCTAAAATTTAGACATCCCCACAATACTACCAGAATACCAATAAGGTGGACAGGCCCACCATAACACATAACATAGGTCTTCATGGCCACAACACAAATAACTAAATATATACATCACCATACTATAGGGAATAGGTTGCCTTGGAAAGCAAGTTGTATTCCCTAATTTGATGTAAATACATTTTGATATTAATAAATAAAGAGTTTATTTATTTAAGCTTTATTTTGTAGCTATTAAGGTTCTTAGATTCTAATAAACCATATGTATTTTTGGATGAATCTACAACAATATTCATAGTTACTGAATAGAGTCAGTTACTCTATTCAATTAAGACTGTAGTGTCCGAATTACCTCCATAGAAATAATGAGATTCTTTTCCAAGTGAATGATGAATCTCAAATCATTGAAGTAGTTGACTTTAGGTAATGACACTTTTAAATGAATTGGAATCAAGTGAGATATCAAGTTCAAGTTAAAACTGTTACTTAGAACTTGAACTCACACATATTGCATCTACTAGTGGCAGAACTGAAATCTTAATGGATTATGGACTCGTGTTCATAACCATTGCAATCTTTGATATACTATGGGTACAACCATTGTGTGACATTGGTTGAATCATCAGTTTTAGATGAAGGATTTAGGGGAGACTAGTTATGTTCTTGGGATCCAAATAATAAGAGATCGCAAGAAGAAGTAGATAGTCTTGTCCCAAGTGACCTACATTGACAAGCTATTGACAAAGTTTGGCATGGAGGATTCTAAGAGAGGTTTCACACCCTCTAGGCATGGAATCAAACTTTCTAAGGAGTAGTAACTCAATATTTCTCAGGAAGTTGAGCAAATGAGATGGATTCCCTATGCATCTATGGTGTGAAGTCTCATGTATGCTATGCTTTGTACTAGACTAGACATTTGCTATGCAGTTGGTTTGGTTAGTAGGTTTTAGTCAAACCCTAGCATGGAACATTGGACTATAGTCAAGTATATATTTAAGTATCTTTGTAGGATGAAGAACTACATGTTAGTGTATTCTAGTAGTGACCTAATTTCAATTAGGTACACTAGCTCAAATTTTCAGTTTGGCATTGATTCTAGAAAGTTAACATCAGGCTCTATTTTCACTTTAGGTGGTGCAGCCATTTTTTAGAGGAGTGTAAAGCAATCTTGTGTTGGTGACTTTACCATGGAAGCAGAATATGTTGTAGCTTGTGAAACTGCAAAGGAAGCTGTTAGGTTGCGCAAGTTCCTTAAAGACGTTGAGGTGGTTCTAAATGCATATAAGGCTATAACTCTTTATTGTGATAATAATGAAGCTCTAGCAAACTCGAAATAATCATGAAATCACAAGGTAGCTAAACACATTGAGAAAAATTATCATCCCATACGGGAGATTGTATAGCGTTGCGAAGTGGTTATCACCAAGATAGTAACTTAAAGGAATCTAGCTGATCCATTCGCAAAGACTCTTTCATAGAAGAGCCTCGAGGGTCACTTAGAAGGATTAGGGATTAGGGATATGTCATACTTGTTTTAGGGTAAGTGGGAGATTGTTGGAAACAGATTGTCCTAGAAAGTAAGTATTCCTTAATTTGATGAAAATACATTTTGATATTAATAAATAAAGAGTTTATTTATATAAGCTTTATTTTATAACTATTAAGGTTCTTAAACTTTAATAAACCAAGATAGATTTGCATAAGGGTTATGCAAAAGGAGATATGTATTTTTGGATGAATCTAAAACAATATTCACAATTACTAAATAGAGTCGGTCACTCTATTTAATTAAGATTGTCGTGTCCTAATTATCTCCATAGAAAAAATGAGATTCTTTTCTAAAGGAATGATGAATCTTAAATCACTGAAGTAATTGACTTTATGTAATGACACTAAAATAAATTAGAATCAAGCAAGATACCAAGTTCAAGTTAATACCGTTACTTTGAACTTGAACTCACACATATTGTATCTGCTAGTGGCAAAATTAAAATCCAGATGGATTATGGACTCGTGTTCATAACCATTGTGATCTTTGATATACTATGGGCATGATCATTATGTAACATTGGTTAAGAATCTTTGAGTTGAGATCATAGTGGAATTGAACGTCCAGAAACATAAATCCAAGAAATGGAGTTTGTAGCATTACATCACTTCTGGATTAGCTACTAATCATTTCTAGATAATTTTTAAAAAGTTCTAAATGATTATTTGGTCACTTATCATATGAGATTTGAGACTAGGGAACAAAATTGATATAAGGGGTAAAACGATAATTTTACCTTGTGTAATGGATGGCTATGAGGGTTCACAAACACTAGGTTTGCAAATTGGAAAAATCAATGTTCAACATTAACTTCTCTTAATTTTAAGAATTTTCAAGAGTGCAATCATGAATCTTTGGTGAAATGACTTCAGGATTAATAAATTTGGATTATCTAAATGAGATTGAAATAATCCCAAATTTATTGGAACTTGAATTTCCTATGTTTAAATGGATTCTCCATCTAACTTTGGAGAATTCAATCCACATTAAGTTAGGATAAATTTAAAATGAAATTAATTGATAATATTTTAGCTTATGTCCTCTTGTCTTAATTTAGACAAAAGAATTATTTTAAGACGATAGTTGTCTTATTACTTTTTTTGTATGTCTTAAAAGAGACAAATAGTTGTCTCAATTTTGGACAAACAAATTTTAGGACAATTGTTGTCTTAAGTATGCTTGAAAATGTTAAACATGTTTGTCACTAAAGAGATAAAAACATTTTTGTCACTAAAGAGATAAAAATAATTCTTACAATAGTTGTCTAAATTAAACAAGTGTTGTTTTAATTAGACAATATAAGATTGTTTTATTTAAGGCAAGTGTTGTCTCAATCTAAACAACCTTTATCTTAAGTAATTATTTTTATTAGATTACTTTAAATTAATATTTGAAATGTTTAAATTAATTAATTTAAAGAAGTTGATAAAAATAAAATCAAATCCACATTTATTTACAAATTTCGTCTAACACTCTTTTGTTAGGATAAAAATTTGATTAAATTAAATTAATCCTAATAGCTAAAGTTTGAAATATTCAAACTTAACAAAAGCACACTAAATCTCCATGAGAAGAGAAGCGGACGGCCAAGTAGGGAGAAAATAGTTTGAAATGTCCAAACCTATATCTTTCTAATTATTCTAATTAACTAAAGTGAATAAAGGTTGAAAATTAAAAGAGTTTTAATTTTCAAGGAAACCTACTTTCATTAGGAGACTAAGTTAAAGGGAATTTAATAAAATAAAATTTATTTATTTGAAATTTTATTCAAGTATGGCCATTAGAAAGCCCCACATGTTTTAATTAGATGTTAAATAAAATATGACTTATGAATTAAATAATACAATTATTAATTGATAAATTAATTAGATAATTTGATTATTTACTTTCCTCATGTCAGGCGTGCGGAATCCCTAAGTTCTAAGGATAGTTATTTTTGAATTCAAAGGAATGACCTAAGGTTAAGTTAGTATAAATATAACCTAACCCTTCTCTTTATGGCCATGACATACAAAAGAAAAATATCTTGAGAGTGGTGTAAGTTTTGAGAGAAAAACATAAGAGAAAAAAATGAATTTTTTGAGGCCATTATAGGGGTCTACATGCCACACTAAGGAGAAAAAAGGAAGGCTTTCTAATTGATAATTTGAGAAAGTTATCATTCAATTTTTCATCTTTTCTTTTTCTTCCAAGCACAAACCTATTCACGGTAGGTTCTATGGATTGGTGCTTCCTAAAGAATAAGTGGTATGCACACTCTTCACACTATTTCTCTTTCTAGCCGTGAGGTGCTTTTGCCTGTGTTTTGTGTTCCACTGGTTTTAGAAACTTTGAATGATTTAAATTTTTTAAAATCTATGCTTGTGCTGTAAACACTTATGGTTAATCACTAGATCTAACACATACAAGACTATAACATTATGTAAGACCTTTGGTCAACACAAGACCATGCAACATCCTATTCCAACTATCCATAATGTCTGATCATTCGTCCTCCGGGAAAGCTTACCAAGCTTTGGTGACAACTTGATAGTCAGTACAAACTAACCTATAAATTTTAGAGAAAGAGAGGAGCGAATCAAGAAGATTTAGTGAGTGGGTAGTCACATAAGTTACTGTTTACATGATTTATAAACTGAAATAGATTAAGGACTAACATATCATATTTTAAGTACAAACGTACCTATGAACTCTCATAGTTCGAAACATAATCTTCTTGATTTTATTAACTATAATAACGTTTCATAAAGATAGATTGTGTGAAATATCCCCATACCCATATAAACTATGAATTTATCAACTTATACGAAGTTTTAAACAAGGAAACAATATAACACCTTAAGATCAAACATACACAACCTCCATATTCTTTGGCATGAATTATATATATTGGTTCCCTTTACTTAGGGCTCATTCGAATCTCCTTCTCACAGCCTAAAAGGAATTCTTTTCAAAAGTAAAGGGCTCCTATAGATTTTTGAGGTGTTCGGATCACCTTCAATAGAAAGGAGAAGGATCGTTGGAAGGAGATTTCTTACTTTCATTTGAAGCCAATTTTTCTAGCTTCTGATATAAGGAGAAGGCAAAAGAAGAGAGAGAATTCACAAGTAACCCCCTTTCCCTTCGCGATACCCCTCAGCTATTCCCTCGACCATCACACTCCTCCCTCTATTTTGTCATCTATGTTTTTCCTGTCATATGATATTTTTTGGGCATTCTAGAAAAACTTGCCATAATATGATATTTTTTGCTCTAGTTTAATGTTGGGATATGGTGGGCAAGTTTATATTAAAATAAAATTCATGAGAAATTGTTATTTTAAATTTTTTTATTATAATATCATAGTGAAATTTTATCATAGTTAAAAATTTACTTTCATAATATCATAATTCTAAATTTGATAACAATGTTTAACTAAAAACTGTTATTTCAAATTTTTCATTTTATTTTAACCAAAAAATTCTCATTTCTAAAAATTTTATATTAAAAGTATTTTTTTTATCCAAATACTATATGAAAAAATCCTTCTGCATGCTTTTTTCAGTAATTTTATAAGACAAAAGTCCTTTTATAGTTATGCAGTTGAACACCTTTCTAATTCAAAAGTCCTCATTTACTACATGTAAATGCAAAATAGCTTCTCTTTATGCTAAAATACATTCTTTTTTCTGAACAAACTTCTATTTTTATAAAAGGCATTTTTTAAAGAACATCCAAACAAGCCCTTAGATATGTGACTGACCCATACGAAGAAGCAATAATCATGAAATCTCATATTTATATAAATGTAAACAATGAAATACCATAATACTTTATAGTCAATTATGCAATTTGTATATACTCATAATGGTGACAAATGGCATGTATTAAATGTCATATGTTTCCAAAGTCCATATAAATTTCATGCACTTGAAAACCTCATGTAACTTTATACATGAGAAGAATTATAAAGAAGAAGATAGTAAGCATGCAAATTCCATAGACTTGTTTATATGAAAATAAAGGAGTAGAAAATATCCATACAGTACTAGGATCCATTAGAGTTCTATGGGAGTTCCAAACTAAGAACCAACCAACCATCTATAAGATGCACTCAACTAAAGAGGTGATCCACTTCTCACCTTGGGGAACTGCTCTCAACCGAAGGGAAACATACCATTAATCACTCACCCCACGGGAACTGCACTCAATTAGAGGGACTATCCAATCCACAATGAAGCCCTCTGTGAGGATTTGCATTAAACAGACAGAGGTGTCCAATTCTCACCTTCAGCAATTGCTCTCAATCTAAGGGAAACATGCCATCAATCACTAACCACCCTTGAGTATTGCACTTAACCGGAGGGACTATCCAATCCATAATCAAGCCATATGCTAAGAACTACACTCAACTAATAAGGGTTGTGACCTAGGTACACCTAGTGGTTCCACCACAGACTACCACGGATCCTATAATAATTTAATATAGATATTTCAAAACTAACCCAATTTACTCTTTTTGAAATGAAGTCTTTCATGTATCAATAATTTAGTGAAAATACCCTATTACCAAGAATAGTTTATCAACACGTGAGATTTACTCAAATAGGTATATTAGTACTCCCATCAACTTTGAATAAGCTCGTATCCCATAGGAATACAATTTACTCATTTTCCTAAACCACTTTCAAAAGATACATATTACTTGCACCCTTCTTTTCAAAACTTGATTCATATATCTTGTGAAATATTTGATTTTCAGTAAACTTTTCTCATGAACAATAGAATTATTTGAGAGCTCTTATACTAAATACAACTCATAAGTATATATATATATATATATATATATATATATAAACCCACAAATATCCTTTATATCGTTGTAGCTTCAAAACATGCAAAGATAACATATGCACATCAAGTATTTCATTTCAAATCCATATGGGTGCCGTGATAATGCTATGCATGATCTTAGTTATTTATCCTTAATACACCCAAATTCCTTTCTCATATGATCACTTAGTTACTCATTTCCAAATTACCACTTTACTCAACATTGTTTACCATTCAAAGAATAATTCCACCGTTTCATTATATACTAAACAACTTTCATACATCTTTTTTCAATAGTAAATTTCTCCAATTATCAACCCACATGTAACTTCACTACTAAAATCACCATTTGACTTTTTATAAACTAGCATAACCAATCCAATTATCAATGTACTATTAGAAACCCAAATGCAATATCAAATACAATTATAAATATTTACAAGAAAGTAAATATAGCTTATAAGGAAAAGTACCATATATCAGTAGGAATTTTAGCCACTTTGCTACCCTTGAAAGTGTATCACACATTACTTCTACTCTTGAGGAATTTAGCCACACCAAGCTAGAAAACAATAGTTGTCCTCACTACATCACTAGTCTTTCCATCACCTAAATTTATCATTTAAGTACTTTGATTTCTCATTTTCTCAATTACTTTGATTTCTCATTTTCTCAATAATATCCCAAAGACCATATCACATCTACATAACCTCTTACACTACTATATTTAAATAAGTGATCATTTTCTCGATTATCCTAATATTAATGCTTTAATATTCAATACTTTCCTTATATGGTCACATTCACCTTTTTTACTCCATATAATATATTCCCAACAAAATCAAGTTTTTTTTTTTCATTCAAATAACCTTGACTAAATTATTTAGAAATAATACAACAACACATATAAGTCATGCTTGGGTATTATTTATCACATAGATACTCAATTTTTTATTCACCATTATTTTACCCAAAATTCATTATCATTACTCCAATAAAGGATTATAGCTATAGTAGGATAAACATAACCTATATAGAATATATCGTGTAACTTAAGTAGAGCTGGCAAAAGGGCTGGCCCGGCCCATCAGGCTGACTCAGAATCTAGCCCAGCCCGGTTTTACTTTGGGCTAGCATGTTAGTAGCCTAGTCCAGCCTAATGCTAGCCCATCGGGCTTCGGTCCAGCCAAGTTCTAAGTCATATTCATGAGCAAAATTTAACAATTTCCAAACTTCCATAGCATAGTCAATGATTTATGTGTTCCTTACCACTATACCAATTACCAATGTGCTTTCTAATGTTGAGGACGAGAGCAAAACAACATAAAATGCACAGCTAATACAAATCACAACAACGGCCAAAATTTAGTAACTAATATTAATAATAGTGAATACCACAAATTCAGTGGCTAATAATAGTGAATACTACAAAATTCAATGGCTAATATCAAATCCTTTATGTGATATGCCCATATATATAAAAGCATTAATATCAAGAATCAAGAACACATCAAAATCTGAACAGTAGTCAGTAGGCTACATACTCATCATTCATCATCAAGAATTATATTTGAATCTTCCTTTGATAATTGAATATCCTCTATATCATGCACATCTGCAGTTCATAATAAAAGAGAAGTCAAAAACTAAATTCATTCTAATTTGCAG
>JASKGM010005843.1:0-11775 GCA_034509205.1 Ceratonia siliqua
AGCTTAGTTCAAATATGTAAGATTAAATCAAGACTTAAGTCACTATCAAAATTTTAGTTAAACTTAAGCCTAACCTCAAGTTTAATTAAATGGTTATAGCAGAAATGATAATAGTGGTGCATGAAAATTGGTTGGTAGTAATGGGTGTAAACAAAATCTTGGAAATAGTTTTCTTACTTAATTTCTTTAAAAAAAATTGAAATATTGAAGAAAAATTTATATTGTTAAAAAAAATTTCTTTAATTTTTTTTTTAACAAAACAAACACTAGAAAACATTTTATGTCAAAAAACATTTCTTTAAAATAAATTTCTAATGAACGAGTCTTAAAGAAAATTCACATAGAAATTATATATTTCTCGTTATCAAAAGACTTAAAAAAACACTTTTTAGAAATTAAATTTCACATTATTTTAATAATTTTTTTATTTTAACTTCACGTGATATTATATAACAATTATGAAAAGCTAATTATCATTGAATATAGTAGAGCCAATTGTTTACGCTGTGAAAAGCATGCGCTTCAAAGCTTGAAGCTATTTTACTTAAACTAGTCACTACTATTTATTCATAGTTTTCGACGAATTTCTTCTTAACTAAGACTTCACGAACTTTAGAAATGATATAATTTAATTATGATAAATTGTAATTTTCATTAATTAGGTATGTGGTTTTAAAAAAGAAAAACTCTAAATGGCTAAATATTGAATCTCTAATCTAGCAATATCATCAATAACCTCATAGACAACAAGTAAACTTTCAAAAATAAGTAAATACAAGTTATTAAGTATGATCTAATAATAATAAATTTGGATAATTTGTAAAAAAATTTAAATTTAAAAAAGCTTATGTATTGATGCATGTCAAATCTGGAGTTCACTATGGCTCATGCAATTATACCAGGTCAATATTTTCTTAAGGTAACTAGGGTTGCATAGATCTATGCTGATCCAGATTCTCTTCACTTCTGATTTACCCCAATAAGTCGTTGCCATTATTAATTTAAAGGCCATTCTTTGATTCCATTAAACTAGTTAGAAAAACTGAGGATATCATGTGCATATAATTGGGCATACATAGGACCACAATTTGTTGGAATAGCGTGCATGGAATTGTATCAGATTCATGTGGTTGGCGCAAGTCCATTCTTCATTACCATTACTATAAACTACAATTTAATTAATTCCATCATTATCTTCAACTTATTTCAACAGTTCACTGACTTCTATCCATGTGCAGGGACTTTCCTTTTTTCATTCTTTTCAAAAATATTTAGAGATCAATATCAGTTACAGTCTTAGTACATGTGACGAGACATCATTCTCCTTTGAAAAAATTCCATATACTAATTGCATCTATGCAGAAAAGGTAGGTGAAGATCACTATGTGTAATCTCTTTAAAGTTGCAGACAAGCCCCACATGCTACAAACAGCACTTCCAGAAAATAAAGGAAATTAAACAGAAGCCAAAGCATGAAGCACCTTAGACAAAGACCCTTTTGGAGAAGGCAACAGGCTTAACTTTAAGAGTAGCTGCTTTGAGACGCCTTGCTAGCTACCTTTTGCCAACCAAAAAAAATTACTTCAACCTTCAATACTCTCACTGTCTATCCCTGTCCTCCGTTTCTTTTTGCCCCTTGTGGAAACGTGCCCGCACTGTATATTAAAGAGAAACATTTGCATGCGGGAATATAAGATTACCCTCTCTACAGTATGCGTGCATCACAATATTTCTCTACCCCACTGTGCCGCTTTTCTGCTTCTATACTTGCACAATCTGTGTCTAATTATTAAGAAGCATTGACACTGGTACAGGCAAAGACACACACGACAGTACAGATACACATCCAATATGACACAACTCTATTTTTTAAATATTCGTGTTACTGATTAATTATTTAATTATTTAAATGCATATATGTTAATACAAATCTAATCTGTCTCTCTATCTATATCTACCATATGTGTGGCTCTTTGTCTTCTCTATCTTCTACCCATTTTTTGTCAACCAAGTTTGTTTAAGTACAAACATGTTCCATTTGCTCTCTCACCATCCTCGTTGCCTTAGCCTCTGTCACAATACCCAGGTTCATCTTCTCATCAGGGAGACAGAGGCAGTACAGGCTAAGCTCTCACTTTGATGAAATGGGAAGCGTTTGCAGCCGACATCACCTGAATCGACTAGAGGTCTGTTTTAGCAAACACCCATGAATTGGGAAGGCCTCCTCTCCATCCATGGGGAATTAAGCACTCCTGGTCCGAATCGATCCTTTTTTCTTCTTCTTAATATCTCCAATTCTCCACTTCCACTTTCATTTATCTTTTCTGGTCTTTGAGTCTGCAACCTAGCATGCGCAGTTAGTCCTGCCATGTTATCAGGTTCATTAAGGTTTATCGTAGTACCTGTACTATAAGGCTGCCCCTTTGCAGATGAGTGAATGGATAACTAGTTTCTGAATAATGGTCGTGTTGAAGTACCTATAGCTCGAGTTAGGTTTGAGAATGTAAATGTCTTGCCTTGTTTGCTATTGATTTTTATGTAATAACATTTCGTGAGTTTATAATAGATTTCATTGCAGAGATCTTATCTACTTTCTCTTCTTGTTATTGATCTTTCTCATGTATTCTATGATCTGCTATTAATATTTCGATGAGTTCTTAGGGTAAATTATTTTTATAATATATGGGAATAAAGAATTTGAAGCGGTTTTAATGTTTATCCTTCTTTATATGTTTGTGTCTGTAACCAAGATTTTCAGAAATGAGCAACGGCTTTGCATGCCATATATATATAGTCTGACATAAGAAAATCTGTAAGAAAATTAAAGAAAACTTGAATATTGAGATGTGGACAAATACTGAGAACTGATTGCATTTTCCCTGAAGATATAGTTTCAACTAAGGGAGCCACTTTTCCTGATAACAGCCTGTGCTGATTCTTCTTCAGTTTGTCTATTTGCTTTCCTCTTTCGTCTTCTCAAAGAAAAGCAGCATAACATGAATGCAGCCATAGAAGTGGGGGACTATGCTAGCTGTTCTAGATGATTGATCCTAAACAAATCAAACCAACATGGTCTGATTGACTCTGGCAAACAGTGCAACTAAACTACTTGCCTTTAATTTGAATAAACTCCAACTAAAACTGGTTTCAATGGCTGACACACAATCTATAATTAGTTCAAAGACAAATATCCTTTTCTTTTGCTTTTGGTTTCTTTAATAATTAAAAGCTCTGTTTGACTATTGTTTGTGTTGCGAGTGTGCCTACTAATTCCTGGACAGGCTGCATCTACAAGATACATATCCTACGCTCAAAACTTAGTAAAGCTAATTTTTTCCATCTATAATCATTTGTCCCTGTTTTTTCTTTTTCCACTACATCAATCGTCACATCTAACTAAAGTGTCAATTTGGGCACAGGTTTCAAAGCAACGGGAACTCTGTGTATTAGTCTCATTATTTTCTCCCTCTTGTAGTCTTTAAATATCATAAGTACGTGAAATATGAAAAATATTTCATGATTCACATTTTCTGCAATTTTTGTCTTAGTTTATAAATATTATAATATATGAGTTTGAATTTTGAACTATATATATATATATAGAGGCTGAAGGTGTACGCATGCAATCCCAACATTGGACAGTAATCCGAACGTTGTTTGAACTTTGTTCTATCTTAATTTTAGTCGTTTGTTTATTTATTTTTAAATTCTAGACTTGTCATTTAAAAGACGGAGAATGATGGGTTATCTACTATGTATTGTGCAAGAATTTTAATAAGGTTAGTTAAACTCAAATTTTTTTTTGAAACACATCGTGATCGTATAATTTGCTCATTTGTTGCCTGTGCAGTTTTTCCAACTGTACAGGATCCCTATTAAAAGACATGTTCTTTTTTCTAGAACAAAATAGAAGAGAAAGAATATATTTCTTCATGAATACTGAATACACCATATCCTATCCATATGGGCTATTGCATGCCCCAGAAAATGAAAAGTGGGCTTCGTTAGCAACAACCTCAACTGTTGTGTAATATTTTAAAAGTTAAAATATTAAATTTGAGGATTATAATAATTTTAACTTTGGTGTGATTATATCACTGTAGGCTTGTAGCATCTTTGAAATTTATAGCAGTAGTACTGTGGCACATTGAAAAAATTTTACTGTAAATATTTTCAGATTGCGCTGTTGAGAAAATTGGAAGATGGGATAAAACATTTATTTTTTTACTTATGAAATACACTACTTTTATTTACTGACTTTGAAAAATAATTTTTTCACCGTTCATACTTTTTCTATTATATATTTTACGCCTTTCATATTCCAGAGGACTAGAAAGATAAAACACTTTTTTATTTTCTTTTGTGGTCTCCTTGGGTTTTTTATTAAAATTTTATGTTGATTATTGTCTCTTGATTATTGAATGTACAACAATTAAAAGATTTGTTGTATTATAGAAGAATTGTTGTTATTGTGCTTTTACACCAATAGAGATTCATAATAATTCTTTGAAAACAGTATAATACACATATTAGATATTTAATTTTTTTTACAATTTTTATTGATCAATATTTTTCCAACAAACACTTGGTGGCTGCTAGATCCATTAACATCCAGAAAAGGCATCCATTTCCTTTTTATGAAAGAGGTAAAGGCGCAGCCCATTTGCTGAACCCCTTTTCCCTCAAAAGGGTGAGGCAGAAGGCATATATGAAAAGAAGATGAATATAAAAATTAAAAGGCCAATAAAGATGATATATGCATAACAAAATAATTAAATAATTAAAAAAGATTGCTTTAGAGTTGAGATAACCATCTGCAAATGAAGAAGAGGGAATGTGTTATCTCAATATTTAAAAGTGGTTTGGGTTTTGGCCCTTTGTGTAGGGGTGATGCATTGTCCCTACTTGTTCACTCATCTGATCATATGCTCATTGTCTTCTATTTTATAAATGACAAATTTGTTTTTCATACATAATCTAATCAAAAATTGGTAAATGACTTAATAAATTATAATAATGTATATTAAATTCTGTTTGTAAATTTGTTTTAATATATACACATGATTGTTTTTTATTAGTTTAATTTATAAATTAGTAGACTAAATTGTTACGTAAATTTTTAGTCTTTTATCATGGTCCCATTGGTTCTTTTGCTTTCTATGTTCCTTTCTTAATTGTTAATGAACTTTCATCATTATTGTAAAAGACCTTGTAATTTAAATAGTTATTCATTTCTCGTCATTTAATTGATAAAAGAAAAAAGAGTTTAATTTCTTAAGAGGTAACTACTGCCCAAAAAACATAGTTTAAGTGACATCTTTTTTAGTGAATTTAAATCTCCACTTTCTTATTTATTTATTAACAAAAAAAAATATCACTATTAGATATATCTTAAAATTGTAAATTAATTTTTAAATTTATAATTTAATAAATTATTTATATATATATATATTAAAATCTTTAAGTATATTCAATGGTAAAAAACTCAATCTCTTGAAAATATTATCTTAAAATCTATATTTTCCAAACTAAAGATCTTTTATTTTATTTTTAAATGACCTATAATTAAGAATAGAATTTAGATAACAACCACATGCTTAATAAAAAAACACTTAGTTTGAAGAAATGGCTCAGCAACTCTACTGTAATCTGTAAACAATGAGATTAGACTTGATCAATAATTATTGTAATTTGTCTTCATTGTTCATAGTCGAGATGAGGAAACAAATATGATAATGATATTGCCTCAAATCTATAGATTTGGACCCACTTTTTTCTTACTTAGTACTAACTATCTAATATAGCATTCAACAGATTGGATGCTATATAAATAGCAAGAAATGAAAAAGATTAGTTCAATACATAATATATAAATAAAATATATAAAAAGATCTGGTAGCTGTAACGAAATGGACAAACATTTTGTGTTTTATTAGCTTAGATTTATAAAGCAAATGATTATTCCTCTAAAATTGAATAATAATATTTTAGAGAAAAATAATATAAATAATATGCCACGTGTCAGCTATCTATCACCGAGCTTTTGTGTGTCGGAAAAGCTTTCACAGTGTCAGACACCAATGTATGACTAAGCAAAACATCACCGCACCAATGAAAGCTGATGAATAATGATGGGATGGGAAAGCTTATAAGTCATTTCCTTGGGCATTTCCCTCTCAGGACTCTAGTCTTTGATCACCCGCGTTTCCTCTAGCTTCAAGCTTTAAGCACACACTTCTTCCACTGTCCTTGGATTCTGACGCTTCTCGCCTCTAGACGTTGACACCAATCGCCGGGAAAGATAAAGCCATGGACTTTGACTTCAGGGCTTCTAGTGTTCACTCTGCCAAGCATATCTCTGCTGTTCACGCTGCTCGGCTTCACTCTGGTACCTGTTTTTATCGCCTTTCATCTGTCTGAGCTGTTTGAGTACCCACTTGGATTACTCATTTTGACTAGAGCATTTCTGTTTTCCTAGTTTATTTTCTTTTAGGTCTTAGCTTAAGCTTCCTCCGAGTTTTCTTTCTTCCTTTGCTTTTTGATTTTTCTGTCAGTATTCACGGATCCAGCTGGCTATTGAACTTGCCTTTTGATATGAGATCTTATAATTTTGTTTTGATGGGTAAAATATGGGGGAAAGCATTTAGATTCTCTTCATAGCCTAATTTTGCTTGTGTGGCACTTTTTGATGAATTCTTAAACCCCCCCCCCCCCCTCCTTTTGCTACGAGTAATTAGTTAACTGATCACAGTTCATTAGACTCGATTTAGATGTTAAGTCATGCTTTCCTTGTAAAAAATACCAATGATTTCGAGGAGCGTTCTAGACTTGCTGTGCTACTTTTATTATTTGTCAGAAGCAGAAACTGTAGATGCGATTGATTCCATCATAAAGGCTTAAGATGTTCATTATATGTTATGCTATTCAGTTTGTTCCAAATGGACCTAATTTGCTTGAACAAGCAATGTTTTGTGATGTTTAGTTGCTGGTGGCATGTAATATTTTTGCTTGGAGTCTACATAATTTACAGTTGGTGAAAGGGACGACGATGATATTCATATGAATGTGTGACACATTCCCTGATGTTATAATTTTCCCAATTTAGATACACATTAATTTGAGAATGTGTTGACGGAAATGCCATAAAGGTTTACTTTGGATTTATTAAAACCAGTACAAAGAAGAACCTATTAAGTTTTCAAATGTGTCTCTTACTTAAGAAGCTTGTTTACTGTCAGATCCTTTTCTATCTAACTAGCACCACAGAATCTTACAAGCTTTAGGAATTCAGGGTTTTTGAGATAATTCATCCCTTAGTGGTTGATCTTTGGTAGAGAAAGTTGAATGAAATGGAGGCTTCTCGGTCTAACTCATCAACCAAGATGACAAATTACAATCAAAGCAATTAGCTTGAACAGAGTGAAAACAAAATATTTTAGTTTTTGGTGAGAAAGTTAAACATTTGCTTTTCAAGGCATCATTTTAGAATCAAGGGTGATACAATAAAACAAGAACGAAGAAGTTTTTCCTTAAACCAGAAGTGTCAGAAATAAAGCCAGAGTTAGTGTGGGAAACTGTATCATGGTTCTAACCCATCAATTTTCTTGTCCCTGCCTGTACAAATTACAATACATTGATAGGTTTGGTAATTTTCTTGTGATCTGATACTTGGTGAGTTGCTTGGTAGATTTGGTCATTATTGAAAAAGTTTTATCAGAGAGACAAGAGCCCTGAAGAGATTCACACAAGGGAGCACTAGCATTGTGCATTTTCATTGTTGCTTTGTCAGTTGGTATTTTGTGAGCTGTGTTTGTGTATTGACACTGATCTCATTGAATCTATACAGATAATTATTCAGCATTCTATGACTTAGATGGAGATGACGATGCCCGTTCGTATTTTCCATGTCCTTTCTGTTATGTGGAAATCGAAGTTCCTATTCTCTGCAGCCATTTGCAAGAGGAGCATTGCTTTGACCTTAAAAATGCTGTATGACCTTTCTGCTTTTAAAATATATATTTTTAATTTTTTTGCTTGCTTTTCCTTGATTAATTGGTAAACCATCCAATGACTTGTTTGTATATAATAGTTCCTTGCTTAAATGATGCAGCTGTTTAAAAATCTGAACAGAAAATTTGTTTACCGGCTTGCTATGGGGCACTGTCCTGATCTGGATCAAAAAGATAAGGATGAAGTGATCCATCAGCCATAGTAGCTAAATACAAAGGAAAAACAAAATAGGACATTTCTAATAATTGCATGCATATTATAAATTTTATTATTAAAATCTGACTGATTGCTACCATGTTCCTGTACCAGGTTTGTCCTCTCTGTGCAGCAAATTTAGGGAAGGATGCAATTGGACATTTTATGGTACAGCATTCAACCTCACTAAAGGTATCTTTTGTCTAAATTTGAATGTGGGTCTGTGAATGTAATCTAGCACATTTTAGGATTTTTGAAAATTTGTTTCTTTGTCTAATTGAGTGGAATATATTGACTTCTTGTTTTATAGCGGAGGTGGAAATCTGAGAAATCCAGCGTCTGGTCTGGTAATTCAGCAATGTTTCGCAAGAAACTGGCAAAAAATACCAGGGGAAACAAACAAGAATCAACGCCTGATCCACTTTTGTCACCATTTATTTGCAATGTATCTCTTCCAAACCCTAACAGTATCCATCAAGATCAACATTCCAACAACAATGCCTCAGTCATTTCTGATGCAAAATGGTTTGTTTCTTTTTCCATCTAGACTTTGTAGAAGGTGGTAAATTAGTATAACAAGAGCTAACTTGAGAAACTGCTATGTCAGAGTCCACACATATAAATGAATGTGCTTAAGAATAAACAGTTTTAGCCTATCCTATGCTGTCTTTGCTAACATCCTGTTATAGGGAATATTAGAAATGTAGAAATATAACCAATGTTACTAATATTGATTAAAATTCATAAATGAAGTAGGCTATCTGAATTTATTACTGTTGCAAATCATATTCATTAATATTCTCTACATCAAATAAAACCAATGCTTCTAAATTTCTAATGATGTAGGGAAATTCTATAGCTTGTGGTGTTAACTTAGTTTCCAAATTAATGCATCTTATACATTTCTAAATCATCTGTGGATTGATCTATAAGATGTATCACTTATAATTGGAGTTTATTTATTAGTAAATAATCAGTAATCTACATTCAATTGGAAAGACTAAAAGAGATGTCAAATTTATTTGATTTTAATAAATAGGAAATATCAAAGAGGTTCGTAGAATTTCATCTTGTAGCTTATTTTCTCTACATATGAAACAAGACCAAGCTACATATTCTGATGTGGGATTTTTTCCCCATAATATCTTCCTCTCACTTCTTTGTTCCTATGAACTTATACCATGAAATAAGTAGCAAAGATGTTGTGTAACTGATATTGGTTTTTGGGGGGGGGGGGGGAGGAGGGAGGAACTACAAAATGTTATTGCATTACAGTTGATTGAAGTGAACATGTTAAGACAGAAACTAAGCAATAACTGATGGGTGGTGAAAAGCATAATCAAATAAAACTGAGCTTAAGCCACTAGGTGTGATCTAGTGGTGAAGGGTCTGGGTAGTGCAGGAGGTCCGTGCCCATTTGTAACAAAAAGAAAAAAGAAAAAACTTGAGCTTTGCCTGAACTGATGGATAGGTCTAATAACAACAAGACAATGTTAGGGAAGTTTTGGGTGTTTCTGAGACTAAAAATTAAGATTTATCTTCTGAGATTCCCTTACATGATTCTGCAAGGCATAACCGTGATAAAAATGACTTAATGCACTCCACATCTAGTCCTTTTTATTTTCTAACACTGTTAAAATAAATGTCGTTTCTGGTTTACATGTTGTAAAATACTGACACTTGGTCCTATATCCTCCTGTAAACGACTATAGCTACTTCTAATTACCGAAGGAGGAAGTTCTCAATTTTCTAAGTAAGTCAGATAATGTCTCAAGTTTTTTATAGTTCTCCAGTATTTAGTTTGAATGGAAATGAATTGAAGCAATAATAAAGTGTAATCCATAGATTCTGAAATTGGTTTAGCTGAATAGTTACATGTAATGAATGCAAACATGCACACTTACTGACACCCACTTTTCATAGCTTGTATTCCTCATAAGATTGTGATTCTGATGGTTTCTCTAATATCTACTTTGCATTCACATGCTATAATGGTAATTGCATTGACAGTTTTCAAAAAAATGCTACCTAGAGGTTTGGTCAGTAATTTTTGAAGATTTTACTGGATTTCTGAATATGAAGACTTGCTTTCTTTCTGACTCTTGCATTATCCTGTATTGTATGATAACTTTTAAGCCAGATTACCCAGCCACCAATTTGGTGCCACATATCTGCCTGTTTTTATTTCGTTTAGCAATCAAGTTCTCATGAGCAGCAAGTCTGTCTTATTTGTCTGGCTGGTTAGTCAGTTATTCATCTTGTGATATGCTAGAAAGATTAATAATAACTATATCTTAAATTATTAGATAATTTTCCTTTAGCATGTTCCAATTTTTTATAAATATAATATTTCTTTGCATAGTTCTATTATGTATATATTTAAATCCTCCAACCTGGTGAGTGAGGTGGTTGGTGACTTGCATGATGACCAATTTGAACATTATTAATGGTTTTTAATTTTCAAACCCTGAAGGCCCAAATAAAAAGTCTCAAAGCTAAATCCCTAGTCCTAACTTATGCTCATAGTTACAGGTGAGGCTGTTCTGAAATATCCTAGTCTGTTTTAGGTTTTCTTGATCCTTCCATACATTCATCTAATCCAAATTGATTTTTTAAGTCTAATTTATTGAAAGTCATGGATGAGATTTTCTCATTTTATAGTGTTATCCCTTTTCTAGTTTGCCCTAACCACTTGTTCTGGATATAAAAAATTTGCATGTGTGGCGGTGTGTTGGGGGATAGAGTTTGTTGTAGATCCTAGATTTAAGTCTTTTTACACTTAATAATAGCAATGCTTGTGTCCTGATTTCAAGAGAGAGATAAAGAGAAGCATGAAAAGTCTCTCCTCACAAGCCGGACTGATGATCAGCATCTCATTGGCTTTACACATGGCAATCCAGATTGCTGAAGAATGCCAATGACCTGTTCTAGTAACTAGTATTTGTCCAATCTCTTGTTTAGGAAGTGTAGTGCTGTGCTGCCTATTTCATGCCAAATCTCTACGTGTTCCAGTAACTAGTTTTTGTCCCATCTGTCTCATGCCTTATGTGGAATTAATCTTCAGACATTACCCTGTTCAGGGGCTGATGTGGAAAATTACCCTACGAAATGGTCTTGATCATGGTCATGAAAAGTATATATTTGCATTTATGAGAATTTATTCCCAATGCTGAAAATGTTACTGATTGTTTTGTGTATGCAGCGCTGTGGGTGATGAGCAGGATCATCCAGAGAGAAGGCAGAGGGCAGCATTTGTTCAACAGTTGGTAGCATCAACCATATTCTAGGAAATATGCTGGAAGACTTCACAGCCACTTCAAGTCATGAATTTGCGGGCAGCTGCATGCATCTTTGGATAGCTTTGATGCTTGTAGAGCAGGCACTATTGTGGTGCATGAGTTTAGGATGTCAACTAGTCCGAGTATTATCATGAAACTCAGAAAAATGGAGGGTCGCCTCTCTATTTTAGGCAATATGCATTTATTATGCATAAAATCTCTCCATTGAAGTTTCTGCTATTAAATTAGCTTATTTATTATGCATTTATTATCTATATCGCAAGAATTAACT
>JASKGM010005844.1:0-11774 GCA_034509205.1 Ceratonia siliqua
TAAAAAATATTTTTACATGTCTTTTTCAGTAATTTTATATGTACAAAAATACTTCTACATTTTTACATCCAAACACCACAAATCTGATTTTTTTCACTAAAATCACTTCTACGTAACTACATCCAAACACCAAATACCTATTTTTTTTTAAATTAACACTTCTATTTAAAGCAACTGTTAAAAACTAGAAACCCATCCAAATACCCACTTAGTCACTTCACTTCACAGCTTATACTGGATAAGAAAAGAGAAGGAATGTTTGTTCAAAAGCATATCTATGATTACAAGTTTGTTGCGGATTAGAGATTCAATGTCAAAATCTGAGAAACATGAGATCCTTATAATCAATATTAATTTGCATAAGAAATTGTGATTCAACTTATAGGTTGGGGGCATCAAAAGGTCCTTTTCCAGGACATCACAGGGAAAGCGAATTTATAGGCACAACTTATAAATGTTTTACTTGTTTTAATCCTTGTTAGTGCTTCATTATCTTTTGGAAAGACATCTAAATAAACATAGCCCCCCAGAAGAAAAAATTAAACAAAAAGAGGATAATGACAATATCAAGTAACATCCCTATCTAATGTATATGGTGTCCGATACTTATCTTTTTCCATACGGAGATTTATATATAGGGATATGGGAATAGATGCATCAAGTGCATGCCACTTTGTGCTCTATGCTATGTATTGTCAGATGAAAGGCTGTAACTTGTAAGTACAAATCTCAAAAGTGGGACCGTAAAATGGATGCAACTTATGTTTGTGACAAATCAACAATTCAGGGATAATCTCAAAACACAAAAGATGGACATTACCCCGATACTCCGTATCACCCATAAGCTTACAGCCATCAACAGTCCCACTCCACTTTTATTGAAGGCTAGAGATTCTTCAAATATGATGCCTGCATATCCTATTCCAAATAGTAATGCCATAGCAAGATCCTGTGATTTGAGGTAATGTAAAACTAAAAGAAGTTAGTATAGAGCAAAACATATTCCTGACATGCATGTAATGTATTATGAAACATACAGAAGTAAATTAAGTAAAAGGACATTCATGGACCTGGTTAGCAGCTACCCAAGACAGGTTAATTGCCACTGCTCCAGTTGCAGCTGCTGCAAATATTGCAAGAGCTTTAAGCAAATCAGTCTTGGGCCGGTATGTGTCTTCAAAATCTTGTGAGATGGTTTCACCAAGTGAACATAGGGGATCACAAGTTCCAGATTCTGGCGACAAGTCCTGATAAATGATAACAGTAACACTCTCAAAGTGATGCTATATGCAGTGTGAGCGTTAGCATATAACGGAAAGTAATCCACTAAGCCCCCCTCTCTCGCTACCCAAATTAAAAACTCCCAAAATAAGTCAACCCAATAAACATTGCAGTGATGAAATTGAGTTGCCTCATCGATTTAAAAAAAAATCTTAATCGACATGAGAAATCATCTAATTTCAAAAGATAACAAATTGAATTCAATCTAGTTTCCAGTATTGCAGCAAATTTTGGACTGTATCACTCATTACTGAGCCACAATTTGACCCATATTTTGGCAACCAACATCATATATCCGAATTCATAAACTAGCAAAACCATTGAATGGATAAGTTAAGAGCTTGGTCATACAAAAGAAGAAGAAGAACCTGAAACTCTTTCTCGGAACTTTGTTGAGCTTGAAGCGGCTGAAACGAAGAAGTAGGACCTTTAGCCTTGTCTTCGGCCCGTGCCAATACATTATTACCAAGCAACCTGCTAAATCTAATTCTACAACAAGACGAGCCAAACAAGGGCCGAGATGATAGTGAAGACTCAACAGTGCGAAGGCCATGAAGGGGAGAGTGAATTGAAATATTACGCAAATGCTGGGACGGGGACAAGTGAGTCCCAGTTGAAAACGTAGCCATTTGTACAAGTGTATTCAATATAACTAGACTGAGAAGAAGATGAAAAAGGGTGTTTTCGGCTGAGTAACTCAACAAAATGACGATGGGTTTATCCAATTTTAGGAGTAGTATTGGAAGTTCTTCTCTTTGAATTCGTCTGTTAGTTCAAGATAAAAAAAAACGTCACTACCAAAGAAAAATACTGTTGTTAATTTTATAAAAGAACCCTGTTTCTGTAGTGTTCTATCTACCTACAATATGGATCATTGTGTTATCAAAGAATATAATAAAATTATGTAACTTATTATTTTACAGTCTTATTTTTTAAGACAATAAAGTAAATATAAAATTTTTTTAAAAATATATTTTAAATTTTTTTAATAATAATAAACTGATAATAAAATTTAAAAAAATTTAAAAAAAATAAAAAACAATCAAAAAAATTTAAAAAGAATTACACATTTAAAAAAAATAAATATTTTAAAGAAAATGTAAAAAAAAATTTCAAAAAAATATAAAATCATTTCAAAAAATTTTAAAAAAATTTACTTTAACTAATCGTATAAACAAAAAAAATTAATCAAAAAATCAAAAATAAAAAATAAAAAAAATAAAAAATAAATTTAAAGGGACTGTAACTTAGTCCCCTCCTAAAATTATATTCCTATTAATAAAAAATTTGGAGTGAAGTTTACTTAATTAAATCTGGCTTTTAAATAAAAAATTTAGAGTGAAGTTTACTTAATTAAATATGGCTTTTTAAAAAACTAAGTCTCACTTATCATTTATATACTTTAAAATGATAATACGATCTCATTATATTACTTAAAGAACATAATAAGATTCAAATTCTTACCTCCTACATTAACAAATAAAAAAACTATTATAAATATTGCCAAACCATAGTTTAAGGAAAAGTTTCAGGCTTTTCAAATTCTAATGCCATTTATGACGAGATCTTGAATTTTCATTTTTCATCAAGACGATCAAAATTAGTTTTCTTAGACAGACAAGTACATATATAATATAGATGATTGTGAGACTATCAAACTAAAATTTCAATATATATATATATATATATATATATTCAATTCTGGCTGAATTGGAATGTAGATTTCAACACTTCAGTACATGTGAACAAAATCTGTTCTATATTATGTATGTATTAAGAAAAAAAATCAATGAGTATATTCTTACCAAATTTTTATCTCATAAATCTTACATTATATGGGCAGATTGGTTTATTGGCACATTATATCAAAGTTAAATGTTATGAATGAGTAACAATATTTTATGAGTAAATTAAAAATAACCTATATCAAAATAAAAAGTTTAATAAGTTACTTCCAATTGCGGGAATGAGTTGGTGTGCAAGCATTTGTCACAATTTGTTTTTGAGCCATAACAGAACTTGTAATTTACTCTATGAAATTGATTATTGTCTTTTACCTCCCTCTTTTCTAACCCCTCCTTGCCCCTAAAAAAAACAAATGGATCTATTAGAAGTTTAGTTTGATATTTTTCTAGGCATTGATATGTCACCTACTCTAAGTCTTTCGTGATCTTTTCAACTACTAAACACATTATCAAATGCATATAGATTCATATGATCGTTCTTACATTAACAGCATGATCCAAAAAAAAAAAAAAAAAGATCATTACTGTAGACAAAAGCCGATGTTTAAAATTACATATCCATAGACTGTGGTCCAACTAAAGCCTTTGATTTCTTCTCTTTCTTCTTCTTGGATCCATTTTTGTTTACTTTTTTCTTGGGTTGCTCCACTACAACTGGTTGTGTGCTCTGTAAGTGTTCATGAATGGCAGACAAGGGATCCAATTGGAAGGCAGGATGGTTAAGAACCGTAGACAACTGTTTTCCCTCTTTCAATCTGATGAACAAGGACACATGGTGACAAATACAATGTTACACATCAATTGTAAAGGTGGCCATATAATATTGAACAATGCAAGAAGCACTCACATTAGCTTTTGCCTAGATTTGCAATTTAGTTTGAAGTCATCCTCAAGAGCTGGTTGCCGTGGTGCCTTCAACTCAGGAAGGAAATCAGAAAGGGAAGAGAGGTCATATGCCTTCAATTTCTTCGGTCGGCTTCGGCTTCGTTGTTTGTTCTTCTTCTGAGAGAACACAACAATATCTTCAGAAAACCTTGTAACTCTTATGTTTTACACATCAAATTTGCGTGACATTTATATCTAATAAATCTTGAATTCTTGATTCAGTGACTACAACAATGCAGCAATCATACTACCAAGACATCCTTGGTGGTATATCTTTTTTTGTTAAAAAAAGAAAGTCTTATAATACTATAAAATCCCATCCCAGTTAAAATAATAAACGAGTTCTTAATTTTTCTAGTGCTAATGCATCAACAGTTATTGATGGGATGCATTTACATTCCTCTCAAAATGTAAGTCCAATTTCTCATTGAAACATTTCTGTTAGCAACAGATATACACAACCACTCAGAATGACAGTCAGAGCAGGCGTGTATATTTGACGATAAAATGGGTCGTGACAACCTTAACAAGCCATGACTAACAAAAGTACACATAAAAATCTTCTATATTTCCATGAACAAGCTAACAGTTTAAACTATTTGTCAGCAAAGGAATTAAGATCCCAGTATATTATATACAGTTCCCTCTTTATTTAGTTAGCCTTTGAACCAATACTTTATAAGCCTAAGGAAGATCTCCCATGGTTCTATCTATGTAGGAGTATTTAACACTATATTAACTAAACTACTCAATATAAATAAGATAATGCTGTTGAAAAAAGGCTTCTCACCTTACTTATAGACTTTTGGGCACTCAAGGAAGCAACTGCATCTTTAACCTCTGCATTAATCAAAGATTGGGAGGAGAGAAAGACTAAGGAGTTAAAATATAGACAGGTTTGACATGTAACATTAACATGCATCAAATATAACAAATATCCACTCCATGTAAAACAGACATAAATCATACATACAACTAATAATTAAGCAATAAATTTTTTTGTTGTTAAACTATAAAGAATTAATTGTTTGAGGCATGTAGAACACCATCATCAAAGGATTATTCCGCCCCTCCCAACGGTGCAAAGGCACGAACAACGACAATCCTTTCAAGATACAACAGACCTTCCAATTGTTGTGCACTCAGTAGCCAAGATATAGAAACAGCAGAGGAGCAAAGAACAAACCCAATAAGAGAGAAAGAGAGGAGGCAGTTTGAACGTAGTATGTTTTTTTAGTAGTGTCAGGCGAAATATACTAGGCCTAATCTTAACATTGCAAAAATCAAAACGTTACGATAGAGAGATTTACTAGGATAGTATAAGATGAATACTGCTGATAAGTGATCTATTAGCAAAATAATAGGTTAACAGGCAACAATCACATTTTGAAATCCAGACGAAGCCAAATAGTGGTTTTTCTGATAAGCAAAACTTTTTGAATAGAATAAATGACAAAATTGGAGCATGGTTTATGTCTTTATGCGCAAGGGGGAAATCCACCCTTTCTCAAGATCAGGGCCAATTTCGTGCGCCGCGCTCAGCCTACTTCCAAGCTCTTTACCATGCCCAAGGAGAAGAAACATATATAAAGCCAATAGGAAGTTTATAGCTAAGCAATGTGAAACTTTTGAAATAACTCACTTTTCACAACAATCCCCCACATATTTCAAAAGGTTAAGATATGAGAACTTATTTTGCTGAGTTTATAACACGAGTGTAAATGCCTCAAATCTTGTGTCTTTTGGATTATGAACCAGACCTGGAATAAATTAAAAATAACCTACAAAGTCAATGGTGAAGCTTTGAGCATCTATGAGCCATAAACTCTTGATTGTAAGTTTAATTTCTCATTAATCATATTACACCCCTAAAATTTCTGCTGTTCATAGCGGGTTTTGCGCTAATAGGCCATGTGCGCACGCCTAGACATTCATGAGTGTTCTAAAGACTTCGCCACATGTCTCATAAGAGCGGCCCCACTCCAAACTCATATAGGTGATTTCATCAAGTGTCTGCAACTGGTACACCACCCGTAAGGGATATGGAAGTCATTAAGAGATTTACTCATCCTCCCTTAAAATTGCAGTTTAACACTAATCACACATCATAAGAGGAATTCTAAGATTTATAATGCTATCCAGGATCAACTAATGACTTCTTATTACCCATATCAACCTAATTCATGGGACTGCCAATCACATAGATTGGGTTACCGTCAAAGTTGATATCTTAAATTGACAATAATCTCATTTCCCTCGATGTTTTTAAAACTAATTTTCTTCCCAAAGGTTTTGTTCAACGATCGGCCAAATTCACTTCTGGCTTTATATAATCAATGAATATAACTCCCTTTTTTTGCAACTGTTTCACAACATCATGTCTCAAACGAATGTGTCTATTTTTATTATTAAAAGTTTTATTTATAGTAATGGCTGTCGCCGCTTGGCAATAACAATGCATAGACTCCGAAGGGGTTGGTTTCAACCTCTCAGCCCCATTACCTGCCAATTCCAAAGTTATAAACTCCGACTCCATTGTAAATTTAGCAATAATAGTTTGTTTGGCAGATTTCCAACTTACTAGACCCCCACCTAGGATGAACACATAACCACTAATGGACTTAGTTTCATTTGAATCTAAGATTTAGTTTACATCATTGTATCCTTCAAGGACAACGAGAAATCTACTATATAAAATATCATAGTTCATGGTACCTCTCAAATATTTTAATAGTTTGACTCATGCAGTCCAATGATCACGTTTAGGATTGTGAGTATATCTACTCAATCTACACACAACATAAGCTATGTCCGGATATGTGAAATTCATTAGATGCACCATGCTCCCAATAATTTGAGCATGTTCTAATTTATTAACTAGATCACCTCGATTTTTCTTTAATTGAGTGTTAGCATCATAAGGAGTACTCATAGGTGTCACATCAAAATTACCAGACTTCCTAAGAAGTTTATCAACATAGTGTTCTTGTAACAGCATTATACCAAAATCTTTTTTTATGATTTTGCACCCAAAGTAACATTAACTTCACCAAAATCCTTCATATTAAAATTAGAAGTAAGAAATTGTTTAGTAATGTTTACTATGTCAAGGCTAGTGTCAAATATTAACATATCATTCACAAACAAACTAATGATCACATATTCACCATCAACATATTTAGTATAAACACACTTATCCACTCCCATTATAGAAAAACCATTACTCAAAATAACGATCAAATTTCTCATACCACTATTTAGGAGCTTGTTTCAAATTGTACAAAGACTTTTGCAATTTGTAAACTTTATTTTCAAAACTAGGAACCACACAACCTTCAGGTTGTTCCATGTAAATGTCTTTTTCTAAATCTCCATTTAAAAATGTTGTTTTAACATCCATTTGATGAATAAAAAGTTTATGAATTGAAGCCAAAGATATTGAAATTCGAATAGAAGAATTCTAGTTTCCGAAGCAAAAGTATCAGAGTAGTCAATGCCTTGTTTTCAAGTAAAATCGTTTGCAACCAACCTTGCATTATATTTATCAATAGAACCATCAGGGTTGAATTTTCTTTTGAAAATCCATTTCCAACTAATTGTTTTTGCTCCCGGGGTAAATCAACTAGAGCACAAGTTTTATTTTGTAAAATGGAATTAATCTCAATTTTAATGACTGCTTTCCATAACAAAGAATCAGAAAAGAAAATAATTTTAGAATACGTTTGAGGATCACTTTCAATAAGAAAGGAAGAGTAAAAATCATTTCCAAAAGACTTTTCTTTTCTAGGTCTTTTGCTCATTCTCAACTCCTCAACAGAGTTTTCTAAATTATTATTACTATTAAGTGCATGAGAAACACTAGGTGCTCTAGCAATCTTTTCAGAAAGTGAAAAATGTGTTCAAAGAATTTAGCATTCTTTGTCTCAATAATAGTGTTGCAATCAAGAACATCAATTTTCAAAACAAGAAATCTATATTCAGCACTATGTTTAGTATAACCAATGAATAAGTAATCAGAAGTTTTTGAACCTATTTACCTTTTTTTGGACCAGGTAATAGTACCTTAGCTAGACAAACACGCATTCTTAAATGTTTTAAATTAGGGAAATAACGCTTCCATAATTCATAAGGTGTCTTGCTTGTCTTTTTATAAAGAATTATGTTTTGCAAATGACATGCAGATAATATTGCTTTCCTTCGCAAGTTATCAAGCGCAACTGAACTAACAAGCATTGCATTAATCATTTCTTTTAAAGTCTTATTCTTCCTTTCAACTATACCATTTGATTCAGGTGAGTAAGGAATAATAGTCTCGTAAATTATTCCTTCTTTTTCAAAATAATCATTAAATAGGATATATTCATCACCTCTATCATATCTAACCTTTTAATCTTTCTATTAAGTTGATTTTCAATTTCTGCCTTATTTCTAAGTAAATATAGTATATCTAGAATAATCATCTATAAAGGTTGCATAGTAACTCTTACCGCCTCTAGTCATCGTTTGTTTCATGTCCCCTAAATCTATACGTGTTAATCCAACAAATTACACTCTTTATTAATAGATGCACATGTTTTCTTAGTCAATTTAGTCTTAGCACAAATTTCACACTTATTAATTTATGAATTATTAATACTATTGATAATTCATAACGTATGCATTTTCTTCATATAACTTACACTAACATGACATAATCTAGTATGCCACAAATCAATAGAATCAAGCAAATAAACAAAAAATCCATCGTTCTTATTAATAATCTCAAAAACATTCAATACGAAAAGTCCTTGATTACAATAGCTCTTTCCCACAAAAATAATATTCTTAGTCATGACAATTTTGTCAGATTCAAAGGATATTTTCACCATAACTTTTCCTAACACAGCTACAGAAACAAGATTAGCTTTTATAGTGGGCACATGAAGAACATCGTTCAATACCAAGGTCTTGCCAAATGTGAGTTTGAGAAGAACTTTGTCAAGAAATGATGCAGTTCCTAAATCTCCAAGATAGATATTTTCTTATCCTTCTTCTAACTGAGTGTAAGTGGTGAAAGCATTTTTATTTGTACAAATGTGCCTTGTAGCACCAGAATCTACCATAAATTCTTTTATATTAGCCACAATATTAGCTTGAGAAATAACTGTAGCAATTATATTATCATCATATGCTTCAACCACGTTTGCCTTAAGTTTACCAAGATTGTCATTTTTCACTCGTTTCCTACGTTGAGGAGCATGGTGACCCAACTTTCCACAAACGAAACAAGTCTTTCTTCTTAAAATTGGGATTATTCACTTTGGACATGTAATAAGGTTTATTACCATTATTATTTTTATTTGCATACCTTTTGTTGTTTATGTGAGAACTTGAGCTACTTAGTTTCAAGTTAGCCTTTGATGTCATCTCTCTTACTTTAAGCTCCTTTCAGTTAGTCCCTTCAATTATGATGTGCACAATTAAGTCCTCCAATGATAGCTGTTTATATTTTAATTGTTGCTTGTAGTCATTTTATGATTCAGGCAATTTTTCAATTAAAAGACCAACCACAAATTCTTCTTCCAGATTGATGTTTTCTACTTTTAGGTCCTCTAACAACTTGTGATATTCATTGATTTGGCTTTTGACTTCCTTGTCATAGTTTATATCCCAACAATAAAATTTCCTCATTGCAAATTTTTGCTTGCCCACATCTTCAGATATTTGATGATGATGAGTCCCAAATCTTTTTGCTTCTTTGTAAGGACAATAGACATCAAATAATTCGTTAGAAAGAATGTTAATAATTGTATGCCTACAAACCTTATTTGCATGTATATAGTTATTTTGCTTTGGATCAACAGTTGTAGCTTTTGGCTTAGTTTCCATTAAAACAAATGCAACTCCATGAACATCCAGGATGGAGACTACCATTTAAGGACGGTGTTCTAGATGCCTTAGACAATTAATTCTCTATAATTTGACAACAATCTCAAAGGATTATTTCGCTATGGAGCTTGTGAACAACGACTCTCCTACTGTTGATGGGTTGTCTGCAGCTACTTTTCTACTCCTTCTGCAAATGCTTTCATCCCAGTCATTCCTGCCTGCTTGCACTATGCCAAGCCCTTCCCTTACATCTCAAAAATTGAGATTTTTAACGGCAACAATTTTAAAAGGTGGCAAGAAAGGGTATTCTCCATCCAGGATGTTCATGGAATTGCATTTGCTATAACAGAAACTAAGCCAAAAGTTGCAATTGTCAATTCAAAGCAATTAGATAACTGGATACCGCAAATAAGGTTTGTAGACATACAATTATGAACACTCTTTTTAACAAATTATTTGATGTCTGTTGGCCTTATAAGGAAGCAAAAAAAAATTTGAGACTCTATGATCACCAAATACACAGTCGAAGATGTGGGCAAGCAAAAATTTGCAATAGGAAAATTCGATAGGTGAGAGATGACCGATGACAAGGAAGTCAAAAGCTAAATCAATAAATATCACAAGTTGCTGAAGGACCTGAAAGCATAAAACATCAACTTATAAGAAGAATTTGTGGCTGATTTTTTAATTGAAAAACTGCCCGAATCATGGAATGACTACAACCAACAATTAAAGCACAAGCATAAACAGCTATTATTGGAGGACTAAATTGTGCTCATAATTGAAGAGACTAACCAAAAGGAGCTTAAAACAACTAAAGCAAAGGAGATGGCATAAAAGGCAAACTTGATAAAAAAACAGCTCAAGTTCACACAACAACAACAACGAAAGTTATGCAAATAAAAATAATAATAGTAATAATTTTAAGAAGAAAGTCCCTTGCTTTGTTTGTGGAAAGTTAGGTCACCATACTCCTCAATGAAGAAAAAGAGTGAAAAATACCCTGACAATCTTGGTTGAAACAGATGATTACTACAGTTTAATATTGTAGTTGATGCAAAAGAATGAGTGGTAGATTTTGGTGTTACAAGGCACATTTGTGCAAATATAAATGCTTTTACCATTTACAGAACAAGAAAATAGTTATCTTGAATATTCAAGAATGCATACAAAAACAAACAAAGTTCTTCTCAAACTCACATATGTCAAAACCTTGGCATTGAGTGATATTGTTCAGAGTTAGGGTAAAAGTGTTTGGCAATTAACGGGGAAGAATGAGATATGATATTTTACTGCTAGAATAAATAAACTATACAGAATCTAAAAGTAAATATCAGGTAAAACCACTATGTAAAAGCAACAACAACAACTTACTGGCATAAAATTCGAGCTTCTTTTCAAACTTGCGGTCGGGTTTTGATCCTGATCTGCATTCATCGATGAGAAAAGGAAGAATTGAAAACTGAACTAGAAAATCAATAGCATAGAGAGTAATCAAAAAGTTCAAAATTTTTGGAAGAAAAACAGAAGAGGGGTAGCTAGGGAAGTCACTCGCCTTGTACTTGTCTTGCCCATTACCGATCCTAACTGTTGCTAGACAAATTGATGAGTAATATTCAACTCGAGTCAAAGAGTTTTAGAATAAAGAAGGCACCTCAAAAACAAAACAAGCACATATCAGCTGGTGGGTTGCACCTTGCGCGGCTGGCGGTGTGTGTATAGCCGTGAACGGCGGAGATGAAAGATTGAGAGCTGATAAAGAAGTGTTGGCTGCTTTGCTAATTGCTATCCTATTAGGTTTTGGTTTTCTCATTTAATTTTTAACAATTGGGCCTTGGGCTAATTGCTATCCTGGTTGGTTGCTATTTGCTAATTTCTATTTTAATAATTTTTTTATTAAAATATTAAATTAAGTTAAATAATTTTTTATAAGTTATTTGAAAATACATTTTTTGAACGAATTATATTTAAACACCGTGTATAGCTGTCAGTGTG
>JASKGM010005845.1:0-11774 GCA_034509205.1 Ceratonia siliqua
TATATATATATATATGGTGGTGGCTAATTTATAGTGGCGGTAGAAAATATTATTTATCTTCTACCTCTTAACTTTTTTTATCTTAATTTTTTTTATTTTTTGATATTAATTCATTAATTTTTATGTCTTATATATTTTTAAAAAAATTTTTGAATATTTTTTACTTAAGAATAAATAGTATCAAAAAAATTATGAATGAGTAGTGTAAGCAAATGTAAAAAATTTTAAAAAAAAATTTAAAAATATTTTAAATAATTCTCAACAAAATATATGGTATAGAAAATAATTAATTAGTTTTAAAAAGTAAAAAAAATTAAGATAAAACATCCAAAAAAAATATTAAAGAAGTTGCCTACCACGACATTAATGTGGACGGTAGGCGAGTGTTCACCTATATATATATATATGACATATCTTATAACATATCTTATGAGATGAATAATTTATTATAAGATATGAGAATAGTTAATTACCATTGGATAAAAAAAATGGCTAAGATTAAAACACTCATTAAATGTCACATGAGTGGCATGTGTATTTTTAATGAGTGACACATGTATCTACCATCTTTTGTATACCTAAAAATTTCTCACATTCATTCAGAATTGATGTGTGCTAGTGACCCATATCTTTAGCCCATTGTCCAACCAGCCCAATCCATATGGCCCAGATTTGAATCCCTTTATGTACATGAGGGGATCATGTTAGTATGGATGGCTCATCTGGGCTGTCCATGCTGTTCACCCCCTGCTTAGGCTACCTGCTCCCTTATCCAACATCTGTCAGCCAATATCAAGTAACATGATCCCCTCATGTATATCGGGGATTCAAATCCACATAGCCTAAGGCCTAGCCGAACACAAGGACGTACATACCTCTCTTACTTCTACAATTACAAGTATGCCATTTAGATCCCCTATAAATATCTCCTCCCCCACAAGTAGTAGAACTTTTTTGACACCTCAACATTTGTCACATTACCTAGCTCGGACACATTTCACTTAAGCATTGAAGTCTGGGTATTGCCCACTCGGACTTTAGCTCATGTGCAAGCTGTAGCGGCAGACCAACCTTACTCCATCAGACCTCTTAGCACAGACATCATCATTTGGCATCATCTATGGGAATTTTGTTTATTTTCCAAAACTTTAAGCGCAATTATGTGTTGTTCACCATAGACACTTCCAACTGACTTCGGGGAGATGCTCCACCTTTCCATGAAACCACCCCCTGGCCCACGAAAGTCCCGCATGAACCTAGAACAGCCCACCAATATCCACCACTAGTATGCCGTGCCCATCCCTAGAGAACCCTTCCCAAACAATGCAGCAGATGGCCGACCCTTAAGAAGATGCTCTTCGCTCCCTCCTAAAGGAGGTCTAAGCCCTCATATGAGAGAGAGAGAGTGGCGGATAGAACCAACCTCTATGACAATAATAGCAAAGAGAAGATTTGGCTGAGTCCCGATCGATGAACCCACCAAGCTCTAGCAAGACAATAATTATAATTGCCCCAATACCAGTCAAGGGAACACCCAACCAAGTAGAAGGCAATCAATCTTTCTACCATACCTTCTCCCGGGGCCCTACTTTAACCACCTCCCAAACACCACCTTTTAGTTCGGAGAAATAAAAATGAACTGGAAAACACCATTTCACCCAGAATATCATGGACTTCCCTCTACCGGCCCACTTCAAATAGCTGCACCTCAAACTATACGACGAATTTGTTGACCTTAAGGAACATTTGGAGAATTTTAACTTAGTCATCCTCCTAACTGGTACAGAAGAGGAAATCATGTGTCGAGCCTTTCCAACCACTTTCAGAAGAGTCGTACTTTAGTGGTTTTCCAATATTTCCCCTAACTCCATAGCTAACTTTGACGACCTCATTGGCCTCTTCACAACTCATTTTTCGGTTAACATAACCTATCAAAAATCTTCCGCCGTCCTCACAACCCTTAAATAGAGAGAAAATGAACCCTTAAAAGAAGAGATACATTGACATATTCCTTCAAGTTCGAGATCTCAATGACTCAGTCACCATGCATGCCATCCGTACTGGACTGAAACCAGATCACCTTCAAGAGAGCTTAATCTTGGACCCACCCTCTGACTTTACCGAATTATTCACCAAAATAGCCAAGCACATCAAGCTAGAAAAGGTCCTAAGCTAACTTGAAAATAAAAGCAACCCACCTAAAGACAAGAAACTACCCACAGAAAGAAGATAAGCCAAGAGAGAAAGGTCCCCTAGTCGATCTCGTTTTGACACCTATATACCCTTAAACTAGCCTAGAGCTTGGGTTCTAGAGGAAATCTGCCACATAAAGCTTGCCAAATAACCACCCTCGAAGCTGAATGTATGCTCGGACAAAGAGAAGTATTATGCCTTCCACATAGGAAAAGGCCATGACACAAACGAATGCAGGAATCTTCAAAAGTTGATCGAAGATCTCATCCGAAAGGGCTACCTCTAGAAGTTTGGAGTAGACATTCTGACTCCGAAATAGAACATGAATAGGGATAATTCTAATAAACACAAATCACCTAAGCAAGACCAATCTCCCCCATAGAACCAAGCCTGCCATCAAAGCATATCCTTGAACAAGAACCCGTCAGGCCAGCAAGACCTCAGAAGAAATATAGTACAGGTCATCAACACAATCTTGAGAGGCTTTGATGGTGGAGGGCTATCTTGATTCTTTAGGAAGAGGCATTAGAGAACAGCTAAAAACTACCAACAGAAGATCTTTCACACGGCCATTAAAAAGCATAAGCCCGACAAGACCATCTTCTTCATAGAAGCTGATTACGGCTCCAACGACATGGACCATGATGACTCTATGGTCATAAGCTACTTCGTGGAAAATTACATGATTAGGAAGGCTATGGTTGATCAAGGTAGCTCCATAAATATCCTCTTCTACAACAACTTCCTGAAGCTCGGCCTCTCAAGTTTCGACCTTTAGTACTACCTCGGCACACTGTTTGGCTTCTAGGGAACCCAAGTCGAGGTTAAAGGTACGGTTAAGCTGAGAACTACCCTCGAAGAATACCCCAACCTTACAAATACAGATGTCTAGTTCCTGGTGGTTGATTGCCCCTTGGCCCACAACATCATCCTTAGTCATCTGTCATTAAATCAAGTTCGGGCTATAATTTTCACCAAGTACCTTTCTACTCAAATTCCCTATGGCCAAAGGACTCATCACCAACTAAGCAAGGGTAAAAAGGCATGAAAGCTCGACTTTACCTACCACAAGCTCAACACCCCTCCAAGAGCTCGATTATAGAAAAGAAGAACTGAAAAGTTGGCCTACCCCAGAGCAACTTTCTCACCATTTAGGGCAGTTAAACCCCTTCGCAAATCGTCCAGGTTGAATCCAACATGTCCCCGGAAAAGCTCCATAAGCTGACTAACCAGATCGTTGAAAACACCAACCATTCGCCTAGACCTCATATGATATGCCAAGTGTAGACCCTAATATTATTTGTCATAAATTGGCCATTAATACATTAGGAAAACCAGTAAGTCAAAAGAAGCAGACCTTCAGGCTAGATCGACATACCGCAATTCAAGAGGAGGTAAGAAAACTTCTCAATGACAGGTTAATCCAAGAAGTAACCTACACGATTTGGTGTCCAATGTGGTCCTAGTAAAAAAGGCCAGAGGAAAATAACGCATATGCGGAGAGCTCACCAACCTGAACAAGGCTTACCCCAAAGATCAGTACCTCCTCCTAAGCATCAATGAGCTTTTAGACAACGCCTCTGGCTACAAGTTACTAAGCTTCATAGATGCTTACTCGAGATATAATATGATCCAAATGCACCCTAACAATGAGGAAAAAATAACATTTATCACTGAAAAAGTCACGTACTACTATAAATTAATGTCATTTGTTCTAAAAAACGTGGGAGTAACATATCAGCGTCTCATGGATAAGGTCTTCAAGAACCAGATAGGTAGAAATGTAGATGATATGATGGTAAAACCTCAAACCGAAGAAGACTACCTAACTGACCTCACTGAAATATTCGTTAAGATAAGAAAACACAACATGTGCCCCAACCCAACTAAATATGTGTTCAGAGTAAGGGGCGAGTAAGTTCCTTGAATTCATGCTTACACACCAATGCATAGAGGCCAACCTAAAAAAGTGAGAGGCAATCATAAGAGTGGAACCTCTAAGATCGATGAGAGAAGTCCAAAGATTAACCGGTAGAATCACCGCACTATCCTGCTCCATGTTTAGATAGACCAACCGAGCTTTACCCTTCTTCAAAACCCTAAAAAAGGTCAAGAAGTTCAAATGGACTCCTAAATGTCAACAAGCCTTTGACCATCTAAAACAATACCTTGCCTCACCCATATCCTATCTAAACCCGAGCAAGAATAAGCCTTTTATATTTACCTCACATCTTCCAACTAAGCCATAAGCTCGACCCTTTTTCTTGAGAAAGGAAAAAATATGCTCCTCATTTATTGTACTAGATATGCCCTCCAAGGTTCCAAACTCAAGTACCACAAAATCAAAAAACTCGCTTATGCCTTACTCTTATAAGCTCAAAGGCTCCAGCCATATTTTCAAAATCACCAAATAACCATCCAAACTAATTAACTAATTAGGTAGGTATTCCAAAAGCCCAACTTCACTGGATGAATGTTGGGCTGGGAAATAGAACTCTCTGAACATTTCATCACCTACAAGCCTCACGAGCTTTTCAAACCCCAAGCTTTAGCTGACTTCATAGCCGAACTCACCCAAACCACCCAAGAACCCAAGGAACTACCCAACTGGACACTCACGGTGGAAGGATCCTCAAATCCTAAAAGATAAGGGGCAAGAATAATTGTAGATGAGCCAAAAAATAAAATCATTGAGCAATCACTTCAATTCAAATTCACGGCCTCCACTAACCTTGCCGAATATGAATCACTCATCACGATACTCAAACTCACCATGGAACTCGGGGCAGAAAGGCTACAGGTGGTAAGTGACTCCCAACTAGTCACTAGTCAAGTGAAAGGAGATTACCAAGCAAGAGACCCACAAATAGCTAAGTACCTAGATAGAGTAAAGAACCTCACCTCCAACCTTAAATAATCCCAAATCTACCATATCCCAAGAAGCAAAAATTCTCAAGCTGACATAATTTCTTAACTAGCCAGCAGTAAAAATACCAAAATTAATCAGACTGTAATATAAGAAACATTCCTCAACCCAAGCATCTAGCTAGCATACTCGAATAACATAAATAACGAGCCTTCAACTTGGATCAACTTGATTATTAACTTCCTCAAAACTAAAAACTTACCCATAAATAAGGCAGAAGGCCAAAAGTTACAAAGAATGGCTAGCATCTACTGCCTGTTGGAGAAACACTTTGTAAGCATGAGTACTACACCCATATCTTAAAATTCCTCCTACTAAACCAATCAATCTATACTCTTTACGAAATACATGAAGGAATATGTGGGCACCACATCGAAACCTAATCACTTGTAACAAAGACCCTTCGAGCAGGATATTACTAGCCAACCCTAAAGGCCATTGCAGTAAATCTTGTCAGAAAATGTGACAAGTGCCAAAGATTCATAGATTACCTTATCGCACCACCGACTGACGTAAATTATACGGTCGAACCATGGCCATTTTGTAGATGGGCACTAGACCTCCTAAGCCCTCTCCTAATAGCCATAACTTAAAGAAGATTTTGAATAGTTGCAATAACTACAAAATAAGCTAAGAAATTTATTCAAACTTTCATTATTTGTAAGTTCAGCATCTTCCACACAATCACCATGGACAATGAAACCTAATTCGCGGACGTAGAGTTCAGAAAATATTAAGTAAACCTCCACATCAAATTGAACTTCACCTTGATGGAGCATCATTAAGCCAAAGGTCAGGTGGATGATGCAAACAGAATAATCTTTGAAGGCCTAAAGAAGAGACTAAAACAAACTAAAGTAGGTGGACCAAGGAACGTTCATGGGTACTATGGTCATACAAGACTACCCCCCAAACCTCCACTAGAGGGTCACTATACAAGCTACCCCATGGGGCAGAGGAATTGATCCACGTAGATCTTCGTAAACCAAGCTGGAGAAAGAAGCATTACCAAGCTAAAGAAAACCAAGAATAGATGTAAGTCAGCTTGGAGCTCCTAGAAGAAGAAAAGGAAAAAGCTTGCCTAAGGATAATGGCATACAAATAGAGATCGTTAAATTTTATAATTCTCAAGTTTGACATAGAAATTTCAACCAAGGCGATCTTATTTTGAGAAGAGCAGACATGAGTAGGAAATACCTGGATGAAGGCATACTCGTACCAAACTGGGAAGTTCTCTATCGCATCTAAGAGGTGCTGAGCAAATGATTATATAAACTTGTAAACCTCATTGGAAACCCGATCCCCAAAACTTGGAATGTAACAAGTCTAAGAATATATAAGAATGAATGAAGAAAATCTCTTTCACAAAAAGGGTCAACGCCCTTAAAGACCAACATCCCCCCACGCACCAAATCTACAGTGATAAATTATAAAATTGATCTCAATTACTTGGTTAAATGTTGGTAAGACCAAATACGACCACACGCCAATCTCTTGCGATAAATTATAAAATCGATCTCAATTATAAGTTGATAAAGACAATTTTGACCACACATCTAGTTATGAACAAAAAATCAACAAGTAAAATTCAACCTCCATCATGATAACAAGGTAAAAGTGAAAGGTCGACCCAGGCCACTTAATCCTAAATATAATAATTTGTTATATATGGCATACTTGGCCAAATAAAATCAAAGGTGTAAAAATCAAGAAATAGAAACCAAAGGCCACTAGCTCAATTTCATTCTATAGAAGAATATGCATCATTCCCTGAGTCCTATACTTCAAAGACACAATTCTCAACCCCATCCTCACCCTTCTAGTCCTCCTCCAAAAAGTCTACCAAGATGCCACCCTCCCATTGTTTGAAGTAGTCGACATTCCCATCTTAGAGGTAAGGATAGACTAGTCGTACCTGGGCACGGCAAAGATCAAAACCTTGAAAGCATGAAGATAGTTGCTGGTTATCTTCTTCTCTGCCAAGTCTTGTAGCCTATGCTTTATAGCATAAGCTCGTTGTTGGCGACAAATCATCCTCGTAACCAACACCTTCTGCTCCTAAACTAACAAATCCTACACTCCATGAGACTTAGCTAGATCCCTCCGTAGCTACTTGATCTCCCCCTCCAGTTCCTTCACAAGAGCTAGAGTCTTCTCATCGAGACCTCTGTCCTCTTCCTTCCAAGCTATAGCTTCCCTAGTGGAAGCCTTAGCTTCCTTAATGCTAGTTTGGGCTACCTCTACCTCTAACAGTTCCTTCTTGACCTTCTCGAGATAAACTTAGGTTGTAGAAGCCTCCTTCTTCAAATGATAGTTACCCTCAATAAGACTAGAAAATGAAACTGTAGAATGAGAAGGGTAGAAGAAGCCTCACCCCCAGGGTGTCTATCTCCTCTATACTGAAAGATTTGTTGTTCGTCCTTTTCTCCCTAACCTTACTTTTTCCTTTAAAGGCTACAGGCTCTCCTAAGATTGAGGACTGAAAGCTTACCAAATTCTCCACCAGCACAGTCATAACGGGCTTCGCACAAGCAGCCCTCTCTAGCTTCTCTCTCTTTTGCTAACAGGTTAGCTGACCAACTTTTTTGTGTCTGTCATTGTAACAAACCCTTCTGGAAAAACCAAAAACTCAAATAAGATGGATCATCAACAACAAAAAAAGGCATGAAAATAAAAAGAACCTACGCATTAAATCTTGAGCCTTCAACTTAACATATCTGGCTATACCACTATCAAGAAGCGTGATATGAGAAATTGCCACCTTGCTTCCTCGTCGTATCGCTTGAGGGGCAGGGGTTGGATCTTAAGAAAATGATGCCGCCACTGCAAAAGAATTGAGGACAACAAACCTCGTTCAAAAATAAAGCTTCCCATGCCTCAATTTAAGGACTGTCACCCTAAAGAACTAGTATTTTCATTCTTTAGCCAACTCCTAAATTGGCTTCATGACAGAAAAACGGACGGCGGGACAAGAGATACAAATAACCAGTACGGTCACAGGGTCCTTCTACATAAAAAAATAAGAGAATATGTCCACCTAAGGTTGGGCACCGATCAAACCGTATAAGCACTGAAAACCTTGTAAAATTCCCTGGGAAGTGGCAATGTTGACAATCCTAACAGACTTAATCTCAAACTTTGATAGGGGCTGTGATGCCCTGACCTTCTCTATGAAATATAAGTAAAAAGTAAAAAAAAAACATATCTCTTCCACAACCCTTACAGACCATTGTTCCCTCCAGACAAGCCTCCATATCAAAGGAATAATCATCTCAATCTTCAATAGGCACGTACTCCTCAATTGCCATCATATGCTTTGGACATAAACACAATGCCAAAAGCCTTATCTCCTTGCTCACCCATTCAAACTCAGAGTCAAAATCACTGCTACTTGACTCTTTGTTGGACTTCCTGACCTCCCCTCCAATAGGATGGCCAAAAGGATGCGTCTCTACCTTGTCCCACCTCTATTGTCACCCACCTAAACCTTCTAAAAATAGAAACTTTAACCACCCTAATGGTCTGATCCTTGCACAAAAATGGTAAACACATAGCCATTTGAGCTACAACCCTAACTAACTTCACCCGACAATTGCTTAAAATTGTGGGGACCAAAAGGTATTAACTAACCCACAATTAACATTACTTGAGCTACCAACTATCGATACTAAAGATAAAAGTAAGAGATATGAGCTTACCAAGAAAATCAAAACCTGAGGTACGAACCACAAACGCTAATCGAACACACGTGTAAATCACCACAACCAATAAACATGCCAATGATCTTTGCCCTAATCTTGAAACCGATCTCTCAAAGATACACAAAAAAGAAGATTGACCCCACGACAAGAGTCTATTTATAGAAAATTATGTGAATGATCTAATAATGAGATTCAAGAATTCAAAACATATCCAATGGCAAAAAATGAAATGTCACGTCTTTAAGAATCGAAAATGTCACTTCTAATGGCCTTTAACAATATATGATGCTGCCACGTGTTGCCTTTGTATCCACTCTCCCCATAGCTCAGAGCCCGTTATCTCAAACTTCGAGCTACCAAATGGGGGCACATGACCCATATCTTCATCCCATTGTCTAACCATCTCAATCCACATGGCCCAAGGCCTAACCAAACACAAGGACGTACATAACCCTCTTACTTCCACAATTATTGGTATGCCATTCAAATCCCCTATAAATATCACCTCCCCCATAAGTAGTAGGACTTTTTTGACACCTCAACATTTATCACATTTCCTAGCTCGGACACATGTAACTTGAGCATCGAAGTTCAGGTATTGCCCACTTGGCCTTTAGCTCACGTGCACCATTTTGTAGGAAATACCCAATGATAAGCCTAAACTGTTGACCCAAACTGTAGCTGCAAACCTACGTTACTCCATCCGACCTGACCTCTGCATAGGCATAGTTAGTATGTATTTTTTTTCCTTCTGTTTCCAAGTGGAAAATGAGGTTCTTGTTCATGTACCTCAAGGGAGAAAAGAGGATTGTGGTTGTAATAGAGGAGGTGAGGAAGTACAAAAGATTTTCTAAAAAAGCTCAAATGAATGCGCATGGTTTCTATATTCTTCTAATATGAGTGTTCTTTATAGATATTCTTCATGAATGGAAAAATGGTGCTTCTTTTCCTTGGTGCTGCACCTCTAGAAAGTTAAAGAAAAAGGAATGGGTATTCTCTAGAGAGTTCTTCCTCCCCCTTTCTCTTAAGTTAGCTATGCTTAGAAAGTAAGCTCAAGAAGAAAAAGAGAGGTGGCGTGGCCATCAAGAAAAAAAAGGAAATCTACTGATGGTAAATAGAAATGATAAAAAAGGTTTTCGTCCATTTGTTCTAAAAGAAATAAAAGCCATAAATAAAAAAGGTTATTCTTGGACTTAGTAATAGATATGATATAAAAGATAGAAATTTGTGTAAAATAGCTATTTGGTTATACTTTAAGTAAAATGATGCATGATCCTAAATAATTCTTTCTTAACCAAGCATACGATATAAAAATGGTGTAATTATTTATAATATATATGTACTACTATTATAAATATAATACCAATAAAATACCTTATGGTCTTAATCGTGATCAGAACGCTTGCAAAAATTTTCACTTAGAATGCCTTAATTTTCTTAAAGTACTCTCATGTAGCTTGACTTGATTGTCCCTACACTAAAAAAGAGTCTTTGCTCTTTTCTTATTTCTAAGTGCTACAATAATTAAGCTCAGATATCAATAGAATGTTATACAAGAGTTGGTAAGAAAATAAAATTTCTTGCTATAAAATGCGAATTAAAAAGAGTGCATGATGCATAATATTGTGGCTATAGAATCTGTACATTTTTGTGCATACATATAAAAAGATGCCACTAAATATGACACATGATACTTGGTAAGTTTACTTGATACTTTACAAGTGATTAAAATACAAATTATGTATATAAATTGTGTTTCTTCTACTTATTTACTTTATCTTATGGCTATGAAATGCTACTTGTCATATAGAAAATTAATATACTATGGTGCCAACTATTACTTATATTTGATCAAGATAAATGGCAACTTTGTGCTAAGATATGTGTTGCATCTTGGGATTCAGTTTCTTACTATAATAAGCAATTAGGTGAGAACATTAAGATAAAACTACACCTATACCTACACCCAAGGTATTTGTCTCAATGGTAAAAGGTTTGTCGAAATCTGATAATGCCAATACGAGTGCTTTGTGTTGGGAATAGATTGCCCTGGAAAGCAAGTTATATTCCCCAATTTGGTGTAAATATATTTTAATATTAATAAATAAAGAGTTTATTTATATAAGTTTTATTTTCTAGCTATTAAGGTTTCTAGATTCTAATGAACTAAGATATATTTGCATAAGGGTTATGCAAATGGAGATATGTATATTTGGATGAATCTAAAACATTATTCATAGTTATTGAATAGAGCCGGTTACTCTATTCAATTAAGACTATAGTGTCTAGATTACCTCCATAGAAAGAATGAGATTCTTTTTTAAAGGAATAATGAATCTCAAATAATTGAAGCAGTAGAATTCAAGTAATGGCACTATTAAATGAATTGGAATCAAGTGATATATCAAGTTCAAGTTAATATCGTTACTTTGAAGTTGAACTCACCCACATTGCATATGTTAGTGGCAGAACCAAAATCCTGATGGATTATGGACTCGTGTTTATTACCATTGTGATCTTTGATATACTATGAGCACGACCATTGTCTATAAATTGGGATGATAGTGGGAGCAAACATTCAGGAACATAAATCCAATCAATGGAGTTTGTAGCATTATATCACTTCTAGTGATTTCAGGAAGACAATTGACATATATAGGTCCAGTGAAATGATGAATTAGCTGCTCATCATTTCAATATAATTTTGGAAAAGTTATAAAAGATTATCTGGTCACTTATCGGATGAAATCTGATACTAGGAGACAAAATTGACAAAATGGGTAAAACGCTAATTTTACCTTGTGTCAATGGATGGCTATGAGAGTTCACAAATACTAGGTTAGCAAATAGGACAAATCAATGTTCAACATTGACTTTTCATAATTTTAGGAATTATCAAGAGTGCAATCATGAATCTTTGACTTCATGATTAATAAATTGAGATTATTTTAATA
>JASKGM010005846.1:0-11773 GCA_034509205.1 Ceratonia siliqua
TAGGCAAATATAGTAAGTAGGCATTTGAACTAATCTTTCTCAGAACCTTGCACGGCCCAAACTTCCTTGACTTAAGCTTGTGATAGGTACCTCTAGGGAACCTTTCCTTCCTTAAATGCACCAAGACCATATCCCCTTCTTCAAATTCTTGTGCTCGGCGGTGTTGATTGGCCAGATTTGCATACTTCTCATTGCTGGATTTTAGAACACTCTTGACCTCCTTGTGTGTTCAGCAAAAGCTACCCCTTCATCACTTACTCTAGACCCTTGAGGCAATGGAGCTAGGTCAAACACGTCTTGAGGTTTAAGACCAAAGGCAGCCTCAAAATGAGTCTTCTTTGTAGTTTTGTTGACAGAGTTATTATAGGCAAACTCTGCTTGAGGTATTACTAAGTCCCAATTCTTCACATGATTTCCTACTAAGCACCTTGATAAATTTCCCCGACTCCGATTCACTATTTTAGTTTGGCCGTCGGTTTGGGGTTGGCAAGTGCTAGAATATTTTAATTCTGTGCCTAACTTTTTCCACAAGGATCTCTAGAAATGCCCCATGAATTTGACGTCCCTGTCAGAAATTATAGATTTAGGAATGCCATGTAGTCTCACTACTTCCCGAAAGAATATCTCAGCAATGTGGGATGCATCTGCAGTTCTAGAGCAAGGGAGAAAATGAACCATCTTGGAGAATCTGTCCACAACAACAAAGATTGAATCATGTCCTCTCGCCGTTTTAGGCAACCCCAACACAAAAACCATGCTTAAATGGATCTAGGGCATGTCAGGCTTGGGTAAAGGAGTATATAACCCGGTGTTCTGTGTGGTTCCTTTGTTGAGCTGACATACCGCACATCTTCTCACCCACCTTTCTACATCTTTAATCATTTTGGGCCAAAAATAACAATCGGCCACCAAACTCATTGTCTTGTCTCTGCCAAAATGTCCCCCTAAGCCATTGCCATGAACTTTAATGATTTGGTCTCTTAGGGATCCCCTTGTTATACACAACTTGTTGTCCCTTAATAAATACCCTTCTTGCAATATGAATGGTAGGCTTTTTGTGGTATGGGAATCTTGCAATTCTTCAAAAATCTGGCTAAAATCAAGATCAATGCTGTAGTGATTTTTTATTTCTTCAAACCCAATAATTTGATTGCTCATTACATTAAGGAACAATGAGCGTCTACTCAAAGCATCTGCTACAATATTAGATTCCCCCGTCTTGTATTTTATGGAGAAATTAAACTCGTCAAGAAAAGAACTCCACTTGGCATGTTGGGCACTGAGTTTCTTCTTCGATTGGATGTATCTCAAAGCTTGGTGATCTGAATAGACCACAAATTCTCTATAGGCGAGGTAATGTTGCCAATGCTGGATGGCTCTCACTAAAGCGTAGAATTCCAAGTCAAAAGTGGAATATCTCAACTTAGCATTTGACAATTTCTCACTAAAAAATTCAATGGGTCGTCCCTCTTGGCTTAAGATAGCTTCAATGCCTATATGGGACGCATGACACTCAATGATGAATAACTTCTCAAAATCTGGTAGTGCAAGGACTGGTGCTTGAGTCATCCAGCTTTTTATCTCTTCAAATGCATTTTGTGCAGATTTGTCCCATGTGAAGTTGCTGTTTTTCAGACATTCAATTATTGGGCTCATGATGGAACTGAATCCTTTGATAAATCTCCTATAGAATGATGCCAAACCATGAAAACTCCTTATGTCTCGAATGTTTTGAGGTACAGGCCAATCCATTACAGCACAAACCTTTTCAGGATCAGGTTTCAACCCTTGGGCTAAGACAATGAAGCCCAGAAACACCACCTCATAGCACAAGAAAGTGCATTTTTTTAAGTTCACATAAAGCTTTTCTTGTTGGAGAACTTCAAAAACTTTGTGAAGGTATATTAAGTGTTCTTTCTCTGTTTTGCTGTAAATTAAGATATCGTCAAAATATACAACAATAAAAGTGTTGAGAAAAGGTTTTAATACCTCTGTCATGACTCTCATAAAGGTACTCAGAGCATTGGAGAGTCCGAAGGGCCATCCCCTTCTCTCACTCTACTTTGGTGGTAGCCACTTCGCAGGTCTATCTTTGAAAACACTTTAGAGCCAACTAATTGGTTTAACATCTCTTCCAACCTTGGGATGGGGAATCGGTACTTGATTGTAATTTTATTAATTAGATGGCTATCAACACACATTCTCCACGTGCCATCTTTCTTTGGTGTCAATAATGCTGGGCAAGCACAAGGGCTTTTACTTTCACAAATTAGGCCCTTCAATAATAACCCTTCAATTTGCTTCTGTATTTCTACCTTTAGCATGGGGGGCATTCTGTATGCTGGTAGGTTTGGGAGTGTCGCCCCTGGGTTTAAATCAATGGCATGTTATATGGTTCTTTTAGGAGGTAACCCTTGGGGGAGTTGTTCCTCAACTACTTCTTCAAACTTCTTCAAGAGGGACTGAATTTCAGGGGGTATTCAGCCACTTTTTCCATGTTTTCCTTTGAGTTGATCTTAGCAAACAACATATATATCACACCTCCTTCTTGGCTACATTTCTCAAATTTTTGGGTTGACACTAAAGCGCTGATTTTGTCATTTTTAGGTTCGGGTTTGTCTTCTTTAACAGGATGTAGCGTATACTTCTTTTTATCTCTATAGAAAGTGTATGTATTTGGCCTTGCCCGGTGCTCCACATCATTGTCAAATAACCAAGGCCTACCCAAAAGAATATGGCCAGCATCCATGGGTACTACATCACACATGGCCTCCTCTTCAATTTGATCTCCCAAAACAAACCTGACTAGGCACCTCGCTGTAATAAGAACCCCATGCCCCTTTTTGAGCCAATTGATTTTGTAAGGATGTGGATGTTTTTCAGCATTTAATCGCAACTTATCTACTGCTTCTTGGGATATAACATTCTCCATGCTCCCCCCATCTAATAATCAAATTACACACTTTCCCTTTACACCTTACATGGGTTTTAAAGATGCTTTTCCTCCTCCAATCTTCTATAACTTCTTGTGTCGTGTTGGTCATAACTCGGCAAATAACTAAGGCTTCCCCCTTGACTGGATAGACATCGATCTCCTTAGTTTCTTCTAGATACTTATCATATAGAGGTTCATGTTCTTCCTCATTTTCTTCTTCACCTTGTATAAAATTAATCCGATGTTGTGGACAAGTACATGAAAGGTGTCCCTTCTCCCCACACGAGAAACACCTAATTTGGGACCCATTATCCAGCTCCAATGTACCCTTCTCCATGTTGCTGTTATTTCCATATCTCCCCACATTTTTGCTTTGATTAATCGGCCAGTGTTCTCCCAATTGTTTCTACTTGTGTCCTGCATTCCTCGGCCTTGACCAGGGTTGTAGGATATATTGCCAATCCTATTATATGCCGGCCTCCTTGTTCCATGCCTTAAAATACGTTTTTCAGCCATCATAGCTAGTTGTCTGGCATCCTCAATATTAAAAAGTCGAAGTACTCCCATTTCATCCCTTATGTTGATATTTAACCCAGCTAAATACCTTGCTGTCATTTGTTCAGCATTTTCATTCAACCCCACTCTAATAGACAAGTTATCAAACTCAAAAGAATACTCCACTACTGATTTATCAAGCTGTTTTAAGAAATGGTACCTTTCATATAACTCCATAAAATAATCAGCTGGAAGAAATTGTTTTCTTAGCTTGCCTTTCATATGCTCCCAAGTACTAATCTTCGGTTCACCTTGCCTTGCTCTTTGTTCCTCAACTCTCTTCCACCATTGAGGTGCAGTGGCTTTGAGTTTCAACTTTACAAATAATACCTTCCTTTCTTCCCTCATCGGTTTCCAGTCGAAATAAGCCTCCAAACTGGCCTCCCAGTCTACATAATCCTCTGTGTGTGAACGCCTAGTAAAATCAGCAACCTCTATCTTCACTCCACCACCATTCAAGTCCAATGCACACACCAGACGCTACTCCAAGTGGTTTTGTTATGCTCTATTCCTCTGCCCAGCTTGATAAAAAGGGTTTTCACTATGTTGGTTCGCTTCCTCTTCAACTGAACTGCCATCAGACATGCCTACACTCTCTTGGTCTCCATTGGTGGACTGGGCTCTCGCTGGAAGGCCCATCCTCACCTCAGCACGCCCCTGACGCTGCAGGTTCTGCATTGTTCTTGTTAGTTCTTTGATCAACCACATGTTCTCAGCTATTTCAGCTAGTTGCTCCATGTTTCCTCTGCCACCTCTGCCCCTAGCACGTTCAACCAAGGCTTTGATACCACTTTGATGCAGTATGGGGAAAGGAAATGAGAGAACTAAAACTATAAATACCCAGATTTAGGAGAAGAAGAGAACGCATGAAGCTAGGGTTCTTCATGGAAGAGAGAACTTCTCTTTTCAACTCCAAAATATAGCGTCAAAACTGATTACAAAAGGGGAAGCCCTCACATATGTCTCGTGAAAGGCTTTAGACACTGTAGCTAGGATAACCATGTGCTAGGCACATGCTGTATTAAAAGAAGAAATAACAGCTGGAAGCAGAAATGAAACACAAAGGAAACAGAGCAAAACGCAAGACACAACATAGTAGAAAAAAGACTAATTTGGATGCTCATGCATCATGATTAGTGCTGAAGGGGTCCATGTGGATGACGGCAAAGTGAAAGCAATCCAAGAGTGGCTAACACCTAAAACTATTTCTGAAGTTAGAAGATCCCACAGATTGGCCACTTGCTATAGAAGGTTCATTAAGAATTTTAGCTCTATTGTGGCTTCCATCACTGATTGTATGAAGAAGGGTCAGTTTAAATGGGGAAGACGGCAAGAAGATAGCTTCCAGCTTATAAAAGAGAAATTGTGCAGTGCTCCAGTATTGGCCTACCCTCATTTGAAAAGATTTTTGAGGTTGAGTGCGATGCTTGTGGCATTGGCGTTGGCATTGCCCAAGAAGGGAGGCTCATTTCCTATTTTAGTGAGAAATTAAATGATGTGAGAAGGAAGTGGTCCACTTATGATCAAGAATTTCATGCTATAGTAAGAGCTTTGAAATATAGGGATCATTCCTTAGCCCAGAGGGAATTTGTTCTCTACACTGACCATCAAGCTCTGAAATTTCTTAGTGCTCAGAGGCATCTGAGTAGTATGCATGTCAGGCGGTCTACTTTTTTGCAAAAGTTCACTTTTGTGATGAAATATAAAGCAGGTACCAGTAATAGAGTTGTAGATGCTCTAAGTAGAAGGGCCACTTTATTGACAACTTGGCAGCAAGAAATTGTTGGCTTTGAGTGCTTAAAGGAGTTATATGATGATGATGATGATTTCTTTGCAGTATGGGAGAAATGCATTTCCAAACAGAACGTGGGGGAATACCATATTCAGCAAGGATACTTATTCCATGGTAATAGCATGTATTCCTAAAACCTCTTTGAGAGAGAAACTTATCAGAGACCTGCATGGAGGTGACCTTAGTGGTCATTTGGGAAGGGAAAAGACTATAGCATTGCTGGAAGAGAGATACTATTGGCCCTAACTGAAGAGAGATGTGGACAACTATGTCAAAAAGTGTTATGTCTGTTAGACCTCTAAAGGTCAATCTTAAAATATAGGCCTCTATACCCCCTTACCCATTCCCAATGATATTTGGGAAGATCTTTCCATGGACTTTATTCTAGGGTTTGCTAAGAACACAGAGAGGAGTGGACTCTGTGATGGTAGTGGTCGATCGTTTCTTTAAAATGACTCATTTCATTCCTTGCAAGAAGACTTCTGATGCTTCTCATATTGCCAGATTATTTTTGAAAGAAATTGTGAGGTTGCATAGAGTTCCCAAGACCATTACTTCTGATAGGGACACTAAGTTCCTAAGTCATTTCTGGCTCACCTTATGGAGGATGTTTGATACCTCCCTGAATTTCAGTAGTACAGCCCACCCTCAGATCGATGGTCAAACTGAGGTTGTTAACAAGACTTTGGGAAACATCATTCGATGCATTTGTGGAGATAAACTTGGAAGTATGGGACCATGCCCTTCCTCAGGTTGAATTTGCATATAACAACGCATCTCACAAGGCCACGGGTAGATCTCCATTTTCCATAGTCTATACCAAACCTCCTCAACATGCCCTAGATCTAGTTAAGCTACCTGAAATTCCTAAGAAGAATGCAGTGGTTAAACACCAGGTTGAAGAGGTCATTGCAGTCCAAGATGAAGTTAAGCATAGTCTTGAGCTTGCCAATCAACGGTACAAGGCAGCAGCAGACAAGCACAAAAGACATAAAGAATTCCAAGAAGGGACTTGGTTATGGTGTTTCTTAGAAGAGAAAGATTCCCAATGGGAACTTATAGCAAGCTAGCACCCAAGAAATACGGTCCTTACAAGATACTCAAGAAGATAAACGCAAATGCTTATGTGGTTGGCTTACCCAAAGAGTTTGGTATCTCTAGAACTTTTAATGTTGCAGATTTGTATGAATACTTTGATCATGAGAAACCTCTTTATCCAGATAACTTGAGGGCGATTTCTTCACAAGAAGGGAGGACTAATGTAGAACAAATTGCTTTGAAGTATCTTGATCAGTTTGATAATCAAAGGAAGGCTAGGAAATGAATGTTTCTGCAGTGTTTTAATGCCTACTATTTCTGTATTATTATATGTTGTGTTTGCTGGTTGTATTTACCTTATTATCATTTTTCTGATTGTGTTTCTATTATTGTAACATGTATTGTAAGTGGAGGGCAGTATTGTAATTCCCCTTTAGAGATATTTCCCTCCTGCTATGTAATTCCATCTGATGAGAAATGAAGTATTATTATCAGTTTTACAAAAACCTTCGACTGTGACACTGTTTCAGGAACAGTTTTGGTCTGGAGAAATTCCAGATTTCTATCCCAAATCTTGCTTTTGCAAGTGACAGATTACTACAATATGTTGTTTCTTCCCTGTATTACTTCATGAATTGTTCATTAAATTATACATTCGTTTCCATTAATCCAAGGTAAATTTTTAGAAACCAAAAAGACAATATATGTTAAACTCAACGTCACTAAGTTAACCTTAAGTTAGAAAACATTGGAAGCAGACAAGCAAAAATGACAGTAGAAATAGGTATCTCTCTTCCTGAATTCATTTGCAACCACACAAGTGCCTTAAATATGATAAGGCACTTCAAAAGCAAGGCTAAACTGGTTAGGCATGGAGTCTAAAAGTTTGCTACAAACAGCCTTACATTACAAAGAAGTTCACAAAGGAACAACCTTAAGATGATCACATTGAAAGATTGGACGAAATCTATGTCAGCCAAAGATACCGAACATAGTTGTTAATAGTGCATGGTAGCCATGCAACACTTTGAAAGTATAAATTGCCACTTTTATAAGAGAGCTGAGGGCATCTTCGATAAATAAAATCAAGAAATGCAATCACTCATGGTAAGTATAATTTCTAAGACAATGACTTCTAACTGTTGAGATTACTAGTAGTTATTGCTTATTACATATTAATATTAGGGAATAGTAAGTAGGAAGAGTTGCTCAATTGTTGTTAGTCAATACCATTACCTATGACTTTGCAACTAAGTGGTGGAGTATGCATGGAACATCTACTCCAAATTCACAAAAGTTGGCTATCAAAGTTTTGACCTTGACTTTTTGTGCAGCTAGATGAACATAACTGTATTGTTAAGCTTGTTATGATAGTCAATTGGGATTGATCCAATCTCTCTAAATAACATTGATGATAGCAATGAGTGGCTAGCTGGGGCAATGGGTGATGAAAATGGTGAATAGGAGGATTTGATTTTTAATGATGGCACTGTGACATCAAAAGCTGTTTCTAGGGCATCTAAGGCCAAAGAGATTAGAACTTAAACAAGACAGCAAGCAACACAAAAGGATGCCTCAACTTCAAAGCTGCAACTTCCAGACCAAGAGACTTTGAAGAAGAGGATGCTGATTGTGAAGAAATAGAAGAATAAGAAGGATGATGATTTGGGGAATGAAGATGAGGAAGAGGAGATATAAATGAGCATAGATTCTCTTGGATTTTCTATTTGCTTCTCACCAACTACATTATGGCATTAAGTTCTATTTCTTCTCATTTTGGTTTGGATTTGGTCGTGCTTATATTATGTATTGCTGCATATTGGTACTTTATACAGTTTTCATTATTTTCCTAAAGTTTAATTACTTCCTCTAAGTGTGTTTTATACAGTTTTCATTATTTTCCTAAAATGGCCCCCCAGTGCCTCAATATAGCCGCCACCATAGCAGTTTTGGGGCTTGCCACCATTTGCCACTATACGCCATCTAAGAACAATGCTTGTGCTGAGATGTATAACTATTTCACAAACATTGACAATATGGTTTTGATTTGTTGAAAACAAAATGATAAAATTTAAGTGACCTATGTAATGGTACTAGTTTCAACCACCAGTGTCAATTGATAACTCAATTCCTTATAAGACTTTCTAATCTTTCCTAACAAAAAAGAAATTTAATGAGAAAAATACAACAATAGAAGATTAACTGGGATAATACTTGCACAAACTCCATACCTTGAGTAATCCAATAGTGCCAAAATATTCAGCCAACATATTGTCATCAGTCCCATAAGGCAAGTTGCATACATAGACAGACCCATTCGAAGGAGCAACTTTTCCAGGATGGCTTGCCATGGACCCCGAATTTCATGAAATCAAAGTACCAGAGAACCACCAGAACTCTGACAAAACATACAAATGGGCAAATTTTTTTAAACAATTAAGTAAAAAGACTGAAACTAAGCAAAGCCATTGGCAAGCCTGCACATGTACACAAGAAAGGGAAGATACAAATCAAACCAGTCAAATGACCAGTATGGAAAGTAGATGACATATCTAAACCCCACCCAAGATTCTTCTGAGGTTGATAACAAGAACAATCATTTCTCATATCCGCCAACCAAATATTATAAAAAGATATTAGAACAAAGAAAACCACACGGGTGACGAGGATTCCCATAAAGGATCAGGCTTACTTTTGATTTTTAACATTTATCTGTTAGTTAGTAGGATGGTTATTTTGTTTCAACTTTATCTTTATCTTTAAGTTATCTCCTTTTTATCTATTTTATCCTTTTCATTAGTGGTTATCTCTTGGGCTCTATATATGTTAGACCCCTATTGTAATCAGATTTACTTGGATGATTAAATAAACTGATTACTCTTATTTTGTCCCTCAAATTCTCTCTTCTCCTTATTTTCCCTTCTGGTTCTGTGTCAAGTGGTATCACGGGATCAAGGCTTTTTAGAGGGAGTGACTCTCCAATAAATGTAGAGGGATTGGGCAGCTTTGCTGCATGATTAAGCTTCTTTCTTATATTCTTTCCTGTTCATTGTAATGATTTTGATCCTTTATCTTTGGAGGAAACCTTTCCTCTCCTCTTGTATCTTTTTTCATTATTTATAATTTCTCTTTTATATCAAAAAAACAAAAAAGGTTCCAGCCTAAGTTATGTGGTGTAGATGACCAGATAGGAGTGGTCATCTTTTAGAAAGGAAGTAAAAGTTTGGAGGATTTTAGGATCCTCTTTATAATTTGCATTTCTTAGGTCCACTCCATGTCATTATTTTGGTCAGGTCATAATGTGCCTCTCATGGAGTTCCTGGTTTTTGTGACTTATAGTTAGAGGTCCTCTTTGTTTGCCCAGGAAGGGTAACATTGCAAAAAAATTAAATAACTAAAAAGAAGACCAGCCACAAGGAGCCTACACTTTAACTACATGTCATGCCATGACAACATGACCTCTCTCTCTCTCTCTCTCTCTCTCTCTCTCTCTCTCTCTCTCTCTCTCTCTCTCTCTCTCTCTTTGTAAAATACTTCGTGATCTCAGCTACAAACAAACCACTTGACATGAAGTCTTAAATTGTAAAGTCAGAACTATATATTGGGTTATGTCACCTGCTCCTAAGATTGGATTTCACATGTCTGAAAGACCTATTGTGGACAAAGTGCATATTCACCATTACTTTGAGCTAAAAATTCAATTTCCAACAATGGGAGTGATGAGAAAAGAACAAACTGTAGACTACATGGTGAAAGAGGTTTTGGAAATCAGCAGCCTAGGAAATAGGCAATATATGACAACACTTTCATACACTAAACTCCAATTCAAAATTATAAGCGTCACAGGCCACAAATGGTCTAATAGCCTGACTCTAACTACCGACCTTTACGTTTCCTTTGTCACCAAAGTTAATAATGTAACCCCTGGCTTTGTGTCTTCTTCTATTTATTCTCGTTATTCTTTTTTTTATTCTGATGAACAATGACATCTATAGCTACGGAAGATAAGGATGAATACAATACAGGATGATCAGATCAGATATCATTTAAAATATAACTAAACAAAAATGGAAAGTGATCATCAAAACAATTCAGCTCTCTTACATTCATTTAAGTAAAACTCTTTGAATCCTAGTAGTAGAGCACTGTAGAGACCCATATCAACAAACATGTTGAGTCCAGCAAGCAGCACTAGCATCAAGGAAACATAAGTTTGAAGATCAAACCATCTCAGCCGTCTGTTTTAATTCTGACTTTGGGTCGATTGTAATATACCATTGTCCATACTAAATCATAATTGTTTAGGGTTATTAGCTTTAGTAAGATGCTACTTTAGTTAATTTTATATTTTCATTGTATTACTATTTTAGTAATGATCACAATCCCTGGTCATGGGCTGTATTTGGGCTCCTTACTTATTCTCCTAGGGAACAGCTTCTTCTTGATAAGACAATTTGGAATTCTAAAGCTCCTTCTAAGGTCAAATCTTTTGTTTGGACAGCAATACTCAAGGATTAACATAAACGACTTGTTGCAGATTCGTAGGCCCCATACAACCGTTTCTCCTGACATGTGTGTAATGCATAGTCGTGCAGAGCTAGTTCAGAAACTGTCTCACATATTTCTACATTGTGCTGGTGTAAATCATCTTCAAAATAATCTTTTTCTGGTGAACTGGGTATATCCTAGTACTTTGCAGAAGTTCCTTGTAATTTGTTTCCAAGGTTATGGTAACAAGAAGGAGAATAAAATTTTGTAGCAATGTGCAGTTTTTGGGATTCTCTAGTTTGTATAATGTATGGTTGGAGAGGAATGCCTGCATCTTCAAGGGAATATCTTTTCCCTTACATATGTTATGGGACCGAATTGTTCACATGGGTTCCCACTTTCCCTTTAGTGTTCGGCACATGGTTTTTTTAAGGAGTCACTGTTATAGATATGCAAAGAGACTAGCCAGCTCTTCTACATATATAAGCTTTCAATTCTTTTTGTTCTTTCTTGCTTGAGGATTTGTTATCATCCAACGACCAACAAGTTTTAATTTCTTTACTCCCTAATAAAATTTCTTCTTTTATCAAAAAATAATCCACAAAACATGTAAACAAGAGTTCCTGTAAAGCTTTTTGTGAAAATCTACCAATCAATGAATGCTCCAAACATCCTATCTCATTTGCAATAGTATTACTGTTGCTCAATAGAAAGGTATAGACTCATAATATTTTGCTTTTAAACCTATCTTATATCAGAATTTCACACTAATAAGACACATCCGAATGAAGAAAGCATTTATATCCATGTTTCCAGTCCTCAACTCCTCAAGGGCAATTATTCAAAAGCAAGCCTCTGAAAGAGGACTAGTGCCCCGTTTGGATGGGCTTTTCTGAGAAAAAAGCTGCTTTTTTTTATAAAAATAAGTGATTATTTTTAAAATAGGTGTTTGGATGCAAATTAAA
>JASKGM010005847.1:0-11770 GCA_034509205.1 Ceratonia siliqua
GTAAATACATTTTAATATTAATAAATAAAGAGTTTATTTATGTAAGCTTTATTTTCTAGCTATTAAGGTTCCTAGATCCTAATAAACCAAGATACATTATAAGGGTTATGCAAATAGCAATATATATCTTTGGATAAATCTAAAACAATATTTACAATCACTGAATAGAGCCGATCACTTTGGTCAATTAATATCGTATTGTCCAGTTTACCTCCATAGAAAGAATGAGATTCTTTTCTAAGGGAATGATGAATCTCAAATCATTGAAGTAGTAAAATTCAAGTAATGACACTATTAAATGAATTGGAATCAAGTTCGATATCAAGTTCAAGTTCAAGTTCATATCATTACTTTGAACTTGAACTCACACACATTGCATATGCTAGCAGCATAATTGAAATCCTGATGGATTGTGGACTCGTGTTCATGACCATTGTGATCTTTGATATACTATGTGCATGACCATTATATGATATTGGTCAAGACTCTGTATGTTAGGATCACAGTGGGAGTAACTTCTACGAACATAAATCCAAGAAATGGAGTTCGTAACATTACATTACTTTTGGTGATTTCAAGAAGACAAGTGACATATCTAAGCCCAAAGAAATGATGAATTAGCTACTCATCATTTCAATATAATTTTGGAAAAGTTCGAAAAGATTATCTGGTAACTTAATAGATGAAATATGATATCAGGAGAAAAAATTGACATAAGGGGTAAAATGATAATTTTACCTTGTGTCAATTGATGGCTACGAGGATTCACAAACACTAGGTTTGCAAATTGGATAACTCAATATTCAATATTGACTTCTCATAATTTTAGGAATTATCAAGATTTGTTAAATTAGATAATAGAATTTTTAAGACAAAGGTTTATCTTATTTAAGACAAGTGTTGTCTAAATTTAGATAACCTTTATCTTAATAATTATTTTTTTAACTACTTTAAATTAATATTTGAAATTTTCAAATTATTTAATTTAAAGAAGTTGAAGAAAATAACATTTAATTAGAAAATTTGGCTCTAGCATTATATTAGGATAAAATTAGTTTAATTAATTATTTATTCTAATGTTGTTGCCAAGTTTGAATTGTTTAAACTTGTGAAACAACCTCCTCCCCATATGATGGAGTGGTGCAAGATCAAAGGAGGGGAATAGGTCTTTGACATGCCCAAATATATTCCCTTCTAATTATATAAGAGAATAAAGGTTGGAAATTAAAAGAGTTTTAATTTCTTAGGTAACCTACATTCACTAGGAAACTAAGTCAAAGGGATTTAATTAAGTAAAATTTATTTATTTGAATTTTTAATTCAAGAATGTCTAATTAGAAACCCACACATATTTTATTTAATTGTTAAATAAAATATATTATTATCAAAATTAATAATATGATTATTAATCGATAAATCATTAGATAATTTGATTATCTAATATTCTCCATTAGTAGGCATGTGAATCTCTAATGGTTAGGGATTGAATATTTGAATTACACTCAAATGCTCTCACATAACCGAGGGTTAGGTAAGTATAAATATAACCTAACCCTCCTTCTCCTAGTGTGGCCAAAATTTTGAGAAAAGCACATTGAGAGTGGCTTAAGTTTTGAGAGAAAACACTAAAAGAAAAAATGAGTTTTGTTTGAGTGTCTTCATAGATTTCTACACGTCATACTTGAAAGGAAAGAGAGGGCTTTATAATTCACTTTGAAAGCCGTCAATTATTTTCTTTCATCTTTGTTTTTATTCCAATCATTAACCCTATTCACAGTAGGTTTTGTGGATTGGTACTTCCCAAAGAATAGGCGGTCAGTGCACTTGGTTAGGAACTATATTACAAGATTAAAGTGACTACAAGAGAAATGTAAAATTCTTCTCTATTTTACTTCTCCTCCTAGATGTGAGTAATTTTCTTGTGTTTTGTTTTCGCCAGTTTGCAAGCTTGAATGTTTAAAATTTTTAAAAAACCCATGCTTGTATAGTAAACACTTAGGATAAATAACTAGATCCAACATTGGGAGCTATGACACCAAATCCTCTGATTTAGGGGAAAATTGCCAAATTTTATACTTAGGGGCACTACAGTGCTGGCTTTGTAGGGCTACCGCGTTGAACTCTCTGACTTGGGTTGTATTTCTTCATTGGGACCATGAAATTGAAGCATAAGCATACTTAAAAGTTGAATGATAACCAAGTACAAGAAAGCACATGAAGTTCTATGATTTCCCTTCATTTTCCAATAATAAAACGTGTAGAGTGTACTTTCTCACACTCATCAACACCCCAACACACATTAATATTAATGTATAATATTTTTTTACTTCTAATTAAGTCAAAATTTTCCTTAATGGTAGTTAAATTAGGAAAGAAGAATTGAATTGCTCAAATAGATTTTATTAAAACTTCAAATAAACACCTAGAAGGGTTAATTCATTGATGAGAATGATAAATAATTGAGTTAAACTTGAAGCTAGCTAACTTTGGTTGATAAATTTGGCCAGCTTTGGATGTGTATAAATTATATGCTAATAAATCCAGGTGACCTAATATAAATAGAATTTATTGCTCCACTCTAAAGTAATGGTCTAATGCTACAATTACAATTAGGCATTAAATTGATATGTTGGCAGCTTCGATTTTGTTGGTACTTCATTTTATGTTACTTAATGTTACTTAATTTTAGAAAGCTATAATTCTTAAAAGCTAGAATCCATATCCACAATTAGAATTATAATGTGTTGATATAGGATGTGTTGATAAATGATTTATTATCAAAGTTACTTCATTTTATTAAACTCATTGTGGTTGTTTTAACGTCATTTTCTCTGAGGACGTTAAAAACCTTGATGAAGTTTTGTGCTTGAAATTCTTTAATATACTTGAAAATTTACTTTCAAATTAGGAGTCTCTAGACAAGCAAATGGTTAGAAATTCAAGTGCTGAATCAGATGCAATTATGTTCTCAAAGGGCAAAGCAATGGATAAAGACCAAGATGAGGATCCACACAAAAGAAAATCGTGGGAAAATTCATCCAGCAACAACAATCGAACCATAAAATGCTATAGATGTGGAAAGCTTGGTCATATTAAAAGAAATTGTCGTGTGAAGTTGTCAAAAGCAAACACAGCATATGAAGATGAAGAAGAAGACCAACTTAATTGGGAGTAATGCTTTACCATAGAGGAAATTGCTGAATTTGCTACAAACTTCATAGAGTACAAGGATGAATGGATCATTGATTTCGGCTGCTCACACCTTGTGATTGGAAATGATAAACTATTTTCAAAGATGCATAAACATAAAGGTGAAAGAGTCATCATAACTGTAGATAATTCAACATATCCAGTTATGAAGGAAGGAACGGTGAAGTTGGGTTCAAATGGGGAAAATGTCAAGCTCAAAGATGTCTACCATGTTCTAGGTTTGAAGAAAAATCTAGTATCTGTTTCTCAAATAACTAATTCTAGAAACTATGTTGTATTTGGTCTAGATGATATTAAAATACTGGATAATGTCAAAAATATTACTATTGACACTGTATTAGTTTGAAAAAGAAAGAATTCTCTATTTGTGATGTCTGCAGGAGAGGCATATGTGAAGAAGACTAGTCAAATAGACAACCCAGCTATATGGCACTCTCGGCTTGGTCACGTAGGCTACCAAATACTACAACAAATGGCTTCACAAAAATTGCTGGATGGATTGCCAACTCTCAAAAATGTAAATGAGGAAGTAATTTGTCAAGGCTGTCAATTTGGGAAAGCATATAGACTTCCATATAAAGTAAACCAGAGACAAAATTCATTTGAACTAATTCATTTAGATTTGATGGGGCCATCTAAGATATTCAGTTATAGCAGATGTAAGTATGTCATGGTGATGGTAGATGATTATTCAAGATACACGTGGGTATATTTTCTAAAAGAGAAGAATGAAGCTCTGCTTAAGTTCATGGAGTTTAACAACACTGTGATGAAGGAGTTTAGGCTGCAAATTAAATGCCTAAGAAGTGACAATGGTGGAGAATACACTTCAAAAGCTTTCTCTCAATATTGCAACTCGAATGGGATCCAACAACTAACTTGCCCCAACACTCCTCGACAAAACAAAGTGTCTAAGAAGAAGTTGGAACACCTCACTTCAATTAGCCTTTCATGGATGCATGACAAAAACCTTCCTTAGGAACTTTGGCCAAAATCTATCCAATGTGCATGTCATGTGATCAACAGACTACCACCTTAGCCAAGTAAAGAAAAATCACCATTTGAAATATTATACAATGTTAAACCTTGTATAAATTATCTATGGGTATTTGGGTCCACTGTAGCGGTTAAGAAGTTGCAGCCTTCCAAATAGGCCGGGGAAAAGCCATTATTTTATGACTTAGGCGCGTAAGGCAAAACGTAGAGAAAAAAATGGAGTCGTCACCAACTAATTAGAAGGATAATTGGGATCCTTAAAAAAGAAAGGAAAACTAGCCCTCAGAACCAGATGAAGGGTTTAGGAGTCTAATTAAGTGTGGAGAAGGTGTTAGGCACCCCACAACATCCATCCCTGATGATGGTTATCCTAAATTAATTGTTCTCAAAAATATATTTTAATTACCCCATTTTATTAACATGATAGTAGAGAACAAAGATAGAGAAAGAAATAAATAGACCTGTCTTACCAAGTAAGTGCCTACGTACCCCAAAAGGGATCAAGGTCAATGTAGTTATGAATAGCTTGATAAATAGATTATGTGAAAAGAAGTTAGGACATTATAGGAAATTTTCCACTTAAAGCCTAGAAATTAGGATATTAGAGAGGACAATCTCCATTAAAAGCCTATGGAAAGTTGAGACTTTGGGAAATGTAAAATTTCACTGAAAGTATAGAAAAATAAATAATCGAGACCTCGGGAAAGATGAACTTCCACTGAAAGCCCATAAGCATTATAACATTAGGAAGTATATAACTCCACTGAATGTCTAAGAGATTAGGACATTGGGAAGAATAACCTCCGCTTAATGCCTACGAAGATTAAAACTTTGGAGAAGATAAACTTCTATTGCAAGTCCTTTGAATATTTGAAGATGAAATGACGATGATGATGAAAATATATTATTCCTAGTCGAGTTTTAATTTTCACAAATTTTGTGACAAAACCAGAATTTCTGAAAGTATAAGGGTAAGAATGAAATTACCAAAAGTATTAGGGTCAAAATAGAATTTCTCAAGATATAGGGGTCAAATTTGAATTTTTGAAAAGTATTAGGGTCAAGTTCAAATTTTAGAAAAGTATTGGGGTTAAAATCAAAATTTCTTAAAAATGACTCAAAACATTGGAACCCTTTTTTTCTCTTAAAGTATTTAATTAGGCTATTTTTTAAAATAATCTTGATGCACATTTTGAAATTTATTATTATTTTTATTTAAATGGGCCTTTGAAACCCATGTTTAAATCTTTGAAATTTGCTAATGGGTCGTTGAAACCCTTTTTTATAAAGTAGACTAATTGGGCCCTTTGACAGCCTTTAAACATCAAAATTGTCGTTAAACTTAATCTGCATTATTTAAATTTTCAGAAGCCCTCAACCTTCATAAGGAGAGTCTGGCCTTTAACTCCTAATTAAAACTCACACTTTATCTTGAAAATTTTATCCCCTTGTTGAAGCCATAAAACCATTTTTCACAAAGGCCTTTAAAGTCTAATTGCTCTTTCCATGTTGTAATTTCTTAAGGACAATAGACAAGGTACATCGGGCACTTTACCCCTCGTTGAGCTTTAAACATCCAAAAACCATGATGGGCATAATGATAAAGGGGGAGGATGATCTCAAGTGTTAACCATGAGAGCTAATCAGGTGCAGAATAACAAACTTATAACCAAAGTGGAAAGCATACGTGCCCTAGAGAAAAAAACATAACTTACAAGGTTAAGTACAAAATATGACAAAGGATAGTGACCCTAGTGCCAAAGAGAGAAGCACACCACTAAGTAATTATAACCCAGACACCCAACGATGTCACCCTAGCAAACCATTAATATGCAAATCGAGCTCAAGGGGCAGAGAAACAATTTTAGACTTCCAACGGATCATTAGATTTAAATCCCATGGACTAGTCTTAACAACTCACCATGAGACTTTAAATTTGAGCCAAAAGAAACAAAAAATAACTAATGGAAGACATAAAAAAATAAAAGCGATAATACGAGAGGTAAAATAATGTACACCTACCATTAATGAAATTGTTCATCCTAACAGCAACAAACAAAAGACAAATCCCCATCATATAGCACTAAACAAAATTTTCAATGTCGTATAATTAACCATTGGAAAATGAAAACATATAGAGAATGAATCATGGAATAATGTACTGAGCTTAGAAGCTAGAATTTATTTATTGTCTCCACATGACCACCATATATCTTTTAAACAGGGTTTACCTTAGTGATTTCAAAACAATAGAATGTCATTTCTAAATCAGACGTAGACCCCGTTTTGTCTAAAATGCAATTTGACATCACATATGAACCTATAAAAGAATCAAATCGAAATAGGATAAGAGATTGAGAATGATGTTATTTCCAAAATATATGGGTTTTAAGAATCCAGAATCTCAATCAAAAGCCTGAGTAGATTCAATAATGAATCTCTTAACTGAAATCAACTTCTAGAATGGTAAACCCATGACCCAGCAGCTCACAACTAATTTTTAGACATAATATTATCTTAGAATTGCAGATCATAACCCATAAGCTAAACCATAACTCATCAAACCATAATAAATTTTGATTCCACATATCTAAATATCAAAAATTGAACTGAATTTCAAAACACTGACTGTGAATAAAAAAAAGGGATTTCAAACTAGCCAATAAAGTATAGCCTCATCTTTTGTAATTTCTCACATTCTTCCTGCCAAATTCTAGTCTATCCCAAGTTTTGAAGAAAGCTTCCTCTTTTTTTTCCTCTCTCGGTTCTTCTGCTCTATTCTTCGGGGTGCTTTATTCATTCTCTAATTCCGTGTATTATATCTGAGATAACCCTAGCTTACAAGGTGCTAAGAAAGGGTAAGGCCTATGATCTTCTGCTGTGCATATCGCGACTACTAGAAATACGTTGAGGTAGGGGAACAGCGGGCTATCATGCATGAGCAAGAGAAAGATAAAGAGAAATTACAAAGAGGGAGGTCGGTCAGTGAAGTCAGGGTACCTATGCCTCCTTTGCCAAAAATGGTGAATCACCACCTGTCCTAGCTGAAAGCAACACAAAGGAGAAATAGACAAGGGAGAGGAGCAAGCATTGCGAGTGGATGGCAAAGAGAGTGAGTGACGCAGAGAAATGAGGGGACCACGGTGCAGAGAGGGAAACGGCCAGGGTAGAGGTGCATGTGCCTTTAGATTAGAGGGATTAGGTTAAGCAAAATAGGGGTATTTGTTATAAATTTAGATGGGTACAGGTTGAAATGGGTTTCGGGTATGGACCAGGTTCGTGGTGTTGGCCCAAAGGAATGGGCTGAGGGAATATGGTGTTTTGGCAGAAAATGGGTTTTTTTTTCTTTTTTTATTGATAATAAATATGGAAAGTGGGCCAAGAGGAATTGTTAAGTGGGCTTATGGTGATAAGTTGCCAGAAAAACCAAAAAAAAATTGCTTTTAGGCCTTTTGATTCTTTTTTTTTCTTTTGGTTATAATTTCCTTTTTATTATGATATATATATATATATATATTTTAATTATCTCTTTTATTTTATTATTATATATTATTTTTTTATTTTTATTTTGTGATTTTTTTCACTTTTCCTATATATATATAATATTTATTTTTTTATATATTTTTTTATTATTACTATTTTTTTATTTAGAGAAATTTATTAATATCAAAATTTTTAAGGGATACCTAGACAAAATCAAGTGTTTACATTGACCCAAAAGCAAAGAAATATATTTTCATTGGCTATGATCCACTTAGAAAAAGGATGGAAATGCATGGATCCTGTAACCAAAATGTACATAACTTCCAGAGATGTTGTCTTTGATAAAGTTTCATCATGGCTTCCATCTCCAAAGCAAATTGTAATGGAAGCTGGCCTTAAAAATGAACCAAAAGCTATAGAATTATTTCCTCAAACAAATGAACCTGAGCTGGCAAAAAATTCAGATCACCTAGTAATAGACAATGAGAGAGAGCAAGCTACTTGAAAATTAACCAGAAACATGTATCAACCTAATCACTTGTATGATTATGAAGTGTAATTGAATCATTGAACAGTGACACATGCTTTTTTCACTGGAGCACAAATTGAAGATGAGCCAAATTTCTATGAAGAAGAAAAAGACAACTAAGAATGAAGAAATGTAATGACAAAAGAAATTGAAACTCTAAAAAAGAATGAAACATGAGAGAGTATTATGAGACCAAAAGACTATCATCTAATTACCTGCAAGTGGGTTTATAGAATGAAGAAGAAATTATATGGTACTATTAACAGGTTCAAGGAAAAACTAGTGGCTCGTGGTTTTTCACAAAGTTATAGACTAGACTATGAAGAAACATTTAGTCCAATAGCTAAAATGGTTATTGTGAGAACATTTTTATATTAGCAGCGCACAAAAACTGGAGGCTATGGCAGTTAGCCATGAAAAACGCATTTCTATACAGTGAACTTGATTGGGAGGTAATTATGGAGCAACCACAGGAATTCATCTCTAGAAATTTTCCAGACCATGTATGTAGACTCAAAAAGGCACTATACAGCCTTAAACAAGACCATGTGCTTCGTACAGAAAAGTTGCTCATTATTTCAATTTTTGTGGCTTTAAAGTATGCGATTCAGATTCTAGCTCATTTGTAAAGATTGATTCAATTTTTCATTTAATAATCTTGTTGTACGTGGATGACATGATTATTACTAGGGATAATGAATATGAAATTTCACAATTGAGAAATGATTTGTCAACTCATTTTGAGATGAAAAATTTAGGTGAAGTTGGATGCTTTCTTGTGCTGGAGGTTGAAATATCATGTGAGAGTTATTTTATTTCACAAAGAAAATGTGCAAAGAACTTAGTTGAACACTTTGGCATGGGAGAGGCAAATGATACAGCCACACCAATGGAAATACATCTAAAGCTTGAGAAGGATGAGGGAAATCCACTGCAAGATGTAAAGCAATTCAAGAAATTAATGGGCAGTGTAATTTACCTAACAATTACAAGACCTAATCTTGCACACTTAGTTGGCATAATTTCTCAGTTTATACAGAATCCTATAACTTCTCATTTGAATGCTGCAAAAAGAATCTTGTGTTTCATTAAAGGCTCCCTTACTTCATATGTGCAAAAGTGTTGATAACTTCATGCTAGAAGGATTCACTGAAACAAATTGGGCAAGTGATCAAATAAACAAACAATCAGTTACAGGTTATTGCTTCAATATGGGATTAGTAACCATTTTATGGTGCAATAAGAAATAATCTACTATGGCGATGTCAAGTATGGAAGCAGAGTATATGGCAGCAACTATGGCAGATCAAGAATGCATATGGCTAAAGTGTTTGAAAAAATAAATCCTATATAAAGTGAATCATGCTGTACAACTTCATTGCGACAATGAAAGTATAATCAAGCTGGCTATTTCATATGAGAATTGATGTGCATTATCATTTTATCAAAGAAAATGTTCTCAATCAAGAAATATAGTTGAAAAGAGCGAATACTATAGAACAGGTAGCATATATATTTACTAAAGCACTTGCCAAGCCTAAGTTCAAGAGTTTCAGGACTGTTCTTGGAGTAATTGACTGCTGGCATGCACTAAGGGGGAGTGTTACAAATTATTGCATGTTGCTAGTGCTATAAATGTTGAAGATAGTTGTTACAGATTTATTGAAAGAGTCAATTTTTTGTTTTTTTTAGTTCATATTTTATAGGTTAGATTAAGTCAATAACTAGTTACCACCTTGTTAGTTATACTACATGTATTAGCTAATGTGGTCTTGCAGTTGCTGGAACCTATTTTATAGGGAGTTAGTGTCAGAAGTTATTTATATTTTAAGAGAAGTTGTTATTTTCATTTAGTAGTTAATGAGTTATCAAATGTACTTTCTTTGAGGCACTTAAATAAAACACATTATGTTTATCTCAGTGCAAGAGCTCTATGTCTACTAAGTTTTTATTTCATGGTATCAAAAATCTTTGTGCAATATACCCATGGACGTACCTGGGCATTGTAAATAGATCGATAACCGATTGAATGATAATAATAAAAAGCAAGTTTGAGGAACCATGGACCAAAGTTCCTATAGAAGTTAGAGATATGTGGTTCGAAGAGTTCAAGGTAAATTGGATTTTATTTCTTTGATTTCAATATATATGTGTTAATATTATGACTCTTTTTGCTTTTATTCTGAGGTTTCAATTTCCCTCAATGCAAAAGAAGTATAAATGGCTCTCTATTGATGAAATAAAGGTTAAGAAGAATTTTGACAATAAGGCTGGAAAATGCATGAGAAATATAATGCAAAGAGTCTGAGATAGAGAATGCAACGCATCATGGATCCCTACTGAAGTTAGAGAAGAACTGTTCAAGCAATGGGAGGATCCATAGTTTAAGGCCATAAGCAAGCAAAATAGTAAAAATAGTCTTTGTGATTCTGGTGCCTCACTTCACACTAGTGGTTCCATTTCTGCATCAGAGCACAAGAAGAAACTAGTAATTGCCTCCAAAATATTTTTCATTTCTCTTTAATTTCACTTAAATAAAAAAAATTTATCCTTTAGTGTTTGTATGCAAAGGGTTGAATTACAAAGGCATCCAACTCCATTTAAGCTCTTCACACAGATTAAGCACTACAAGAAATATGCTTGGGGTATCTAAAATTGATGCACAATATGTTGTAAGTATTCTTGGATCTATTGTATCATTTAATTAATTCTCTTGTTGATGCAATGCTGCCAACCTAACTGCTTTATGGTTTGGTTTGTTTTTGAAAAATAATTTACAAAGTAGAAGGATGAGATAAGCTCATAGGCGTCTGTAGAGGGGGAAACTACTGCACCTTGGCTCTCTACTACATATGACAACTAGTAATACTTCAATGTGGTTGGAGGAATCAATAAGAAAGGTCACGTGTTTGGCCTGGGGAAGTAGGCCACTTATTGTGCTGAGGGTTTTTCTGCTAATGCTGAGATTCAGAACATGCAGCAAACAATCACTTAATTGTGCATCAAGTTGAAGGAAAACAAGGACGTTGTGCATAACACACAAGAGATGATGCATCTTCTCTTCCAGCACCTTGGGTTACTCTCTCTGTTGAAGCTGGTCCATCTTAATCTCTGGTTCCTACTTTAGCTCCTCCTTCTCTTACTTAACCCTCGACTACAACCGACTCAATTGGCAGCCATGACATGGCCAATGATTTAGATGAATAGAGGATACTAGTTATTCAGAATATTAAACTATGTTCACATTCGAATATTTTTTTCATTACATACTGTCACAACGTGACGGATGGGAAAAATTGCACCGTCGTGACCTCATGGCGATAAAAGGGAAAAATACAGAGATAAAAATTAGAGTCGCCACCAATTAATTATAAAAATAATTGGGATCCTTTGAAAATCCAAAAACTGGCCCTTGGAAACCAGAGGATAGGTTCGGGAGTCTAATTACATGTGGGAAAGGTGTTAGGCACACTATAGCGTCCATCCCTAAGGATGGTTACCCTAAATTTGTTTGTGCTTAAATTTATTATTGTGTTTGAATTACCCCTTTTT